>BQNB010012256.1:0-79612 GCA_026074375.1 Tanacetum coccineum | reverse complement strand
CTATCATAATATATTTATCGTCTTGTATATACTCCAAATCGTGACATTTAATTATTTCATCCAAGATAATTAATTTATTCAATTGACAAGAAGTTAATTGAAAAAGTCACTTAATCCTCGTTAATCCTTCTCTCGGCTTGACAACTGTATTATTTCATCCGAAGTAATTAAAGTATTTTTAATTAAAGAAAAGTTAATTAAAAGTGTCTAAGTATTTTTTTTCTCTCGTCTTTTACTCCATTCTATCGACAACTAAATTATGTAAAATAATATTACTAGTATATCCTGACGTATTTTGATATTTGTACTTCTCACAAAACTAGCCAAAAATCATTTTTTTTTCTTTCAGGTGGCGGCCCCCTTAAAATTAAGAGGACCCGTCGTGTAAAAAGGGCGCCCCCTTAATTAATTAAGGAGACCGCCTATCTGGAAAAACAAACACCCCCTTAC
Source organism: Tanacetum coccineum (assembly GCA_026074375.1). Classification (NCBI taxonomy): domain Eukaryota; kingdom Viridiplantae; phylum Streptophyta; class Magnoliopsida; order Asterales; family Asteraceae; genus Tanacetum; species Tanacetum coccineum. The sequence goes on along the minus strand of BQNB010012256.1, from coordinate 79,162 downwards.
AGTCGAATACCAAACATCACATTTTTTCTTCCCTCTTTCTCTTACCTGCTGTAAACGAAAAACCCATCACCAAAACTTTCAAAATCAAACCTCAATTCACCAAATCAATCAAAATTGGGTGTTTTTAATTATTTTCATAATTTTTAGTTTGGTCTAGGAATTCCATAACTACAATGATACCCGTAGTCATAGGAACACTACAACCTTGATAGGATTGAATCAAAACACTTATCGAGTCAAAAAATTTAAGAACATGTATGCTTATGAACATACGGTCGAATTTTCGCATATATGCATTTCTAAACTTACACATTGTTGATTAATGCCAAAACATGTTAAAAATAATCAAGTATTGATTATCTAAACATATGTATATATTTTTCAAATCAATGAGTAATATTTTATAAAAATAAAGGAGTGTTTGGTTCGTTTCTTAGGATCAATTTTTAGAGTCGAAATGACCATCACTATAGTTTTGTCACTCGTATAAACACTTAACTAACTTGTATAAGTCATCAAAATATATAATTCATATATATATTGATACATTTTATGAAAGGTATAAAATAAAGGGGCGTTTGGTTTAACATTTTAAAACATGTTTTTGAGTCAAAACAAACACTATTTAACCTTTGTCAAAGTCAAAAATAATAAACTTATACTTGTCAACAAAATATATACTTAACGTATAGTTTTCGACAAGCTTAAACAAATTTTATATTAATAAGGGAGTGTTTGGGTCATTATCTTGATGTTGAAATATATAACTAATATATATTCTTCGACATCCTAGATTAAGTCAAAAATAAATTAAGGAACATATGGATCACTTCTTAGGTTTTTATTTTTAGAGTCGAAGTAATCCTTGTCCCACATTTGTCATTTTTCAAAATTTCATTTTACTTATTATATTTTTTTGTAACATTTTATGTTGTGGATAACTTGTTTAGGTGACAAAATGCCGAAAGCTACTACAACCGATATATCTCTCACCAAATCCTACATACCAAAAGTATCCAAAATTCCCGGCATCTCCCCTACCATTGCCCAATTCTACAAACCTATTGAAAACCGCAACATTCACGAAGGTTGTTGTATCCAATCGTGGCTTAAAACGAATTCTTTAAAGGACCGTGGGCGAGAACAATGCCTCTTAGTCAGATAAACTAGATGATGCACTCTGGGCCTTCTGTACCGCTTACAAAACACCCATCGGGTGTACCCCATACAAGCTCGTGTACGAAAAGCATGTCATCTACCGATTGAGCTCGAGCACAAAGCCTATTGGGCCTTGAAGCATGCAAACTATGACCTGGAGACCGCGGGTGATCACCGTAAAGTTCAACTCAATGAACTAAAAGAACTTCGTAATCAAGCCTATGCGAACTCTTTAATCTATAAAGAGAAAACAAAGAGGATCCATGACTCAAAGATCAAAAATCGCGTTTTCAACGTCGGTGATCAAGTCCTCCTCTTTAATTCTCGATTGAAGATGTTCTCGGGCAAGTTAAAATCCTGTTGGTCCGGACCGTTCACCATTGCCCATGTCTTTCCATATGGCACCGTTGAGTTATCTCAAAACTCCAGGCCAAACTTCAAGGTGAATGGTCATAGAATTAAGCACTACTTTGGAGGGGACGTACCACAACTGGTTGTCCCGGATCCCCAAACCTTCCCCAAGGACAAATGAATTCGGGGATTGGGTCATGATTAGTGACCCTAAACAAGTGCTTCGTAGGAGGCACCCCATGCTTATTCTAGTAATATTATGTAGTAATGAATAAGTGTTTTTTGTTGTGAGAAGGTGTGCCTTTTTCCATTCTCGTTTGCTTGTGTTTTTTTGTGATTGTCCAGGATTGTCTCGGATTTTTGAAGCCTCTCATGCTAGCGGTTTTGTCCTTCGATCATAAGAGCTTCAAATCCTCAGCTTCATTTGGGAAATCCAATATCCTAATCTAATCGACTAACATTTATCTTTAAGCATACTTAATAAACGGCTTAGGTCTTACGTAGAGACCTTTCTTAAAACATTGAGGACAATGTTTAATTCTAGTATGGGGGGGGGATCTATCGATTTGATTGTGCCTGCAGCCGTCGTTTTCACGTAATCCAGTTTTTACCACCAAAATTTCAAAAAAATGAAAAAATTTTAAAAATTTTCAAAAATAAAATAAGTGTTTTGTCACAATTTTGACTTTCTTGCTGGGTAGAATAAGAATAAATTTTGACTCGATCGAGCGTGTTGAGTTCTAGCTTGTTCCTTAACTTTTAGGCTAAGCGTTGGCGAAAATTCGCAAAGAACAAAAAATGATAGAGTTAAGTATGAGTTGGATGCTAAACAAAGATTAGTTGGAAATCTTAAGAGCTCATGTATGTAATTTGTGGCTTTTTCTCCCATAAGCTTCTAACCGGATTAATAATACGTGCTATTTTTGGAGATTAAACTTAAATCAACAATTTTTATGTAGTTAATAGCAAAAATTTTAGTCTTAGTTCAAATTTATACTTGAATTTTTCAAAAAGAAGTCTTCTCTATATAAAGTAAAATGAATATATATATATATATATAATAAATCGATAAATATAATATAATATAAAATAATATATATATATATATATATATATATATCTATATATATATATATATAATAAAAATATAAATAAAATTATAAACTGTGGCCAGATAAAAGTTTGCTGTATTTTGCCAGGCTCACAACTGATGTAACAAGAGCATCTAAAGAAAGTCCATAGTAAGAAAAAAAATCCGAACTGATAAAAGTTTGAAGCAATCTGCGGCTCACAATAGATTGTTAATCAGCTTTCTAAAAGGTCAAGAAATCACCGAGTCAAAATAAGACTCCTGGACCATGGTCGTCTCGCAACCGATGAGGCAATTGTTAAAAAAGGACCCGAGGTTTTTAATAATGAATAAACGGGCCTTCTAAAAGGTCGAGGGTTACAATTGCAATCAATGTTATGTTTAATTTTAAGTGTGAATTAATAAATAGATCTCTTTTTGTTAAATTTAAATATGCTTTTGAACTTTGACTAATTCATTTTAAGTTTTTAAATAAGCTATGTGTATATGGGAAACCTAAGAGTTTATGAAACCAAAGGTCCGTGAGTCCCGATACTAGTCTCTGTGGGGTGTCAAAAGCCTGGTCACGTAGCCGCAAGGTTGGGTTGCGCCGAGACGAAAGTCGCTACATGGGATGATCTCTCCTTCAAACTCATTATTCTCGGGTGGAACGTGAAACATAGAATTTTGCAAAACGTTGATCCATGGTTGAAATTCTAAATGGCACAGTCACCTAAGATATAATAATTGTCGGAAGTTAAAAGTTCACAAGTTACAAATATGAGTAGTGTTAGCATCTTAACTGATATTTAACGATGAATTTCGTATTAAAAAGCATGTTTTGAGCGATTTGAAAAGTCGTGGAAATAATTTATCCTTTTTGGGGCATTTTCGGATCGAAATGCATCTTGTTCTATGATCCCTAACGGTTATGAAAATAACGAAAGTCGGAATATTCTAGTTAAGTTTTTTTTATATATATATATATATATATATATATAATGAAATGGGAAAAATGCAAAAATATTAGTAGGAATAAGTGTATATCTTTTAGAATGGTAAAAACAATGCTTCTCTAAACTCTTGATTCTTTAATTCCCCTCGATGAACACTTAGCTACTTTTCGAGGTAATTAGTTGAGGGGGATCGAGATTCTTAGTTTTCTAAGTGCGTACTTGTAGCATTGTGTGAGGACAAACAAAATATCTTAGTATGGGAGACTTTGGTATGTGTTTAATTACACATACCTTTGACCACTAAAACCGGACTTAAATGACTAAAAACGTACCAAAAATACATTGTATTTGTATGTTTTGCATTTGTATTGTGCAAGAAACGGATATCCAAGAAAAGGACAAAAATCGAAGCCAAAACGACAAAACGAGCACGAGAACGGAAAGACCGTGAAAAGTCAAAAAATCAAAGTCAACCCCGGGATGAGGCATTAGAAAGAGCATCGAAAACCGAACCCGAAAACCTAAATTGCCAAAAGTGGGCCCACTCGTACCCACCTAGTGGGCCCGGGTCAGCCCACTTATACTTTATAAACTTTAAACCTTAATTTAATTATCACCCGGCCCAACACAAGCCTAATCCCATACCCCTGTTAACACCCCCGTTTTCCCCAACCCTTATAACCTTTACCCCGTTAGTCCTTTAAGGACTAACGGTGCAACCCAACAACAAACCAAAAGGGCCAAATTTGAAAAACTTAAGGACGATGGATGCTATACACTTATACACCTTGAGGGACCTTTCTTGCCATTTCCCAAACTTCAAAATAGACGCGGGAACAACTGTACATCTTTCTCAGTTGCCTTGTCTCTATTACCCGCCAAATAACAAACCAACATCATCCCCCTTTCTTCTCCCCTATGTCGACCAACACCTTTGCTAACCTTATCCCACCAATTGCCAATTTGGCAATCCTTAGCTCCCCTATTCGTTCAAGGAAATTGACAAGAAATTAATGGCTTTGATCGTACAACTTGGGGAACACTCATAATCAATGCCTAAGATGAGCTTTTGGACTCTCTCACACAAGAAGAACACCCTTGAGATGTCTCAGTGAAGAAACATACATCAAAGGGACTCAAGACCTAGAACCTTCATTAGAGTAATATATATAGGACTCATTGTAAGCCTTTAGGCAGGGAGTCTTTATATCTAGTTAATGTTTTCTTTCAGCTAAAATTAGTATAACCTTTTAATATTGTAACATTTGTTTTTGAATTAATGAAAATCAAGTTTTAGTTAAAATTTCTCTTTTTAAGAATTCATGTTCTATTGTTGACAAAAGTGTTTTAAAAGCTCTTTATAAGCTCTTATATAACTATCATTAACCTGTTTTAACTTAATAGCTTAAATACTTAAGAAAATTAAAAAAAAACAAAAAGAAATCACCCCAAAATCACCTCAGCTAATTCTGGATGATAAGCTAGCTTAGGAAGAGATTATAGACCTCACTAGCTTGTCTTTTGACAAGCTAGACCTTGTAGATTGTTTTGTATACCCTGTTTTGAGCAAGGGTATTTGTAAGTTTTCATTTTCCATTTTTAAGCATATTTACTGTTTTAGTGCTTATTATTGCTTATTTTCTGTTTTTATTTACTTATTTATGCTTGCCTATGTTAGTTTTATGCTTATTGTCTTTGTTCAATGCTTATATGTCTTTTATTTAAGTTTTTATGCAAAACTGTCTTTATTGCCTTAAAACTGCTTATTGTAGTGCTTATTTTTGATTAGATTGTGCTCATTTATGTTCAATATTGCTAGTTTGTTATCTGTTTTATAATAACTTTGCTTATATCTTTGAAAACCAGCTTTTAAAAGGACTTAAAAAACTCAAAAGGGTGTTTGGGACAGTAGACAAAATGGGTGAAAATGGGTCAAAACCTGCTTTGTGCTTTTGAGTCAACTTTGATTAGCTTAAATTAGTCCAAAAAATCAGTTTGTTTAAGTTTTTAAGTAGTAAATCTCATTTTTAAGATTTTAAGATATTGTGGTTTGAAACTGTTAGCTTAAAGCTCATTGCATTTGCTTATTTGATTGTGTTTTTGCTTATTGTTGATTTGTGATGTTTTTTAGTTTGTGCAAGTGTTAAAACAGGTTAGAATCATAGTTTAAAAGCCTGCATTGTTGTTTTAAGTTTTTTCCAAAACTATCAAAAGTGCTAAGTGTTTAAAAAATTTGAGAAATTGCTTCTTCATTGTTGCTTATTGTAGCTTTTTGGCCATTCTTCTTAGTGGTATAAGCCACTAAGCCATAAGGATCCTTTTGCTAGTTTGTTTTTAAGCTAGAAAAGTCCCTCTTGCCCTTTTTGCTTATCAGTTTTGGCCAAAAAGCTATTTGCTTATTTAGGCTTATTAGCTTAGTGCATTTGCTTATTCTAGGTTTAGTATAGCTTATTAGGTTAGTATAAGTCCTCTTTAGCTTAATTCCTTTAGTTTAGAGCTTATTTGAGCTTATTTGCCTTTTAGATTAAAATTTCTAAGTTTTATAGCTTTTTGATTAATCTGTCTTTCTAGCTTATTTTGCTTGCTTATTTTTTCCTTAAGTGCTTTTTAGATATAGCTTATTACCTGTCTTAGCTTAATTCTCTTTGTGGTTTGCTTTTTAGTGCTTAATTTGCTAAACATTTTGCATTTTAAGGCTTAGTATAGTTTTGCTTATCATGTCCTTTTACAGCTTATTTCATGCTTAGTTTTTATTTATAAAAAAGTGCTTTTGTAAAAATTTCTTATTTAGTGCTTTTGTAAAAAGTTGTAAAGAAAATGGAAAACAAAAACGTTTGGGATTAGGGGAAGTCCCAGGTGAGCAAGACTCGAACCCGGGACCTCACCCCTATTCACCAAACATTTTTACACACACTCCCTCTACCACTCGCCCTTGAGACTTTTTCGGTTATACTTTGCATAATTAATCTTTTATACACATTTTAGCTCTTTTGGCTTATAAGCAGTTTTTGGCTTATTTGATAAGCTGTTTTCCTCAGCTTAATTTTATTAGATTCCTCATTGTTCAAAGCACTTTTGCCAATTTTTTCAGAATTTTTATAATTAGTTTAGTACTTTTAAACATTTAATTTCATTAAAATCATTTTTAATTCATAAAAAATTATAAAAAAGTCAAAAAAATATGATTCTTTTTTAGAAAATTTTCTTTTAACATTTAGGAGTTAGGAAAATTAGATTTGCTTTCGTAAGGTTAAAATTGCAAATTTTGGTTTTTTAAAGAACGATATTGAATCCCACGTTCACGTTTTTAGTGTTTTTAAGCCCTAGTCACTTCCGTTTTTTGTCTAGTTTTCTGTGTTTTAGCATTTTAGTCAATTAAGACTTATAAAAAGCAAAAAGATCATTTTAGGACTTAATTTTGATAATTTAGGGTTTTAGGTCCCGTTTAGGATTCTCGTTTTGCGTGTTTAGTTAAAATTTATCTTACCTTAATTTTTTTTTATTTTTTTGCCTTAATTTTCCCGTAGTTTTAGATAACCAATCATAATCTTGTTACATTCAAGTATCGATTCTCAAAACGCCTCTCGACTTTCAATTGCATTCCTCGTTGGGGATAACGACCTGGGAATCATACTCCCGATTTACTACATTGAGAGATTTTTGATTCTTATCCTCTTAATTATATATTTATAAGTATATTTTATATTTATATATATATTTATAAAGGGTATAATCAGACTCAATCAGTGACTATAAAACGTGATCTAATAAGACTCAAGTGCGTGCTTTTTCCTTCATGTGCAAAACATTTTCAATTATCGATGCACATGTGTAGGGGGCATTTCTCAAAGATGAAACTATCAAAGTACTAATCGCTTTGATTTATATCATAAGTACTTTGATTGATTTTCAAATGGTTTTATGGTTTTGATCTCTATACCCAACAACCTATTAATTCACGATGGCAATGAAGTCATAAGGTGGTTAAGATTAGGTATATGACCGATGATCCAACCAGAACTAGAGGAATCTACCCAAGGACATTCCACTAGACAAAATTAGAAGTCCTTAGGAAAGATGGAGTTGAATGAATATAAAGGAATAATGTTGACTAAGGCATAAGCTAGCACTTGGACAATCACAACAAGGTGCTAGTAATAACAACTTGGTAAACATTGAAGGGGTTGAAGAATAGAAAAGAAATGTAAAGATAAAGGGTGAAAAGAAAGAATCCCTCCCTACACTTTAGGCAAATCCAGGTCAATACATATGCTTTCAGAATCACAAAGATGATTTCTGGTATTAAAGATAGACATCATGGAACTAGTGATACAATGCACAACCCTTCCCAGCCACTCAAGGTCTCTCAAAAGATTCTTGTTTTATTTCTCATAGAGATAACATGTTATCTATCGACTTTCTCACTCTGAGTTAGTTGGTATTGAAAAGATGGCAGTCAGTTCCAGCCTTCGATTACTAAAACCAAAATGCACTTATTGAGTCTAGAGCCAAAAGATTTCAATATAAATCTCATTAGGACACAATTCCAAAATGTAGTTGGTGTTCACAAACAAAGAACACAAATGGTATCTAAGAGTCCTACGCATTATCCTTGTGATCTTGCTAGAACATTCAGAGTGATACTCCTTAGTTTCATAGTAACGAATAGAAATCCTTCCAGTGTCAACATCAAACAGCACTATGGTAGGTGACTTACGAGATTCTATATGAATCAAGCTTGTGTCAACTGGATATCGATCAGATAGTAACTAATGAATTCACTCTTATCGTGTTGTCTGCTTTGAGACATTTTGATAATGAGAACAAGCTAGTACAGCTGGAAACCATGTCAATGAGGTTCTTTGAATCTACCTGATCATAGGTACAATATTTATACTGTAAAGCGGGGAACCAGAGGTTAACGCAACCGAACTTCGACGAATGACAAAGCCATATTCGTCTATATTTGTTGTTTATTGCTAACCCTTATAAGTGCGTGATTAGATGTCGGTGGCGCAACCTCTTTCCAACTGATTCAGATTCATAACCGCATGCTCATACTTAAAACTTAAAGTTTCAAGAAATCAAGAAAGCTTAAAATCAAACAAAGATAAAGAATTCCGCTACTATGATATTCAACATCTTCCTTAAAGACGTAAAGTGATCAAGATAAAGATTATCAAGGGAGATTGTTAGACAACTTGCAAGATGACATAAAGTATGAGCATGTTGGTCCAAAGATACAAGATCACAAATAGACGAGTATTACAAAGATGATCAAGTGATGATGCAAGATTTATGATCTCAAGAAGTTTAAGACAAGATAAAGCATGAAGGAACAAGCTCAAGTTTAAAGATCAAAGAACACTACAAAAGATACAAGATAATGATCAAGGTTCAAGTCTACGAGTAAGATTAAAGAACAATCATAGATTGCTAAGTTTACGAGAATTGTAAACTGGAGTGACCTCCCTTAAGGGGAGATTGTTAGGATTCTATAAAAGTATCAGTCACTTCCAGTATATATATTCCTAGATCGTAGTTTACGTAAGTAAGTTAAATAAATGGGCCGACCCATGGATTATCCATTGGTACCCAAATCGTGTACAAGTATATAAACCCTCTCCATACATGGAGAGGGTGTTGGTTTCTTATAATAACACATAGTACTTTACTTTCTCTCTTTAGAAACCTTCCAACATCTTTATCTCTCTAGAATCATACAATATATCTTGATGTGTGTTTGATTTATCTCTTCTACATAAATGAAATATCGTAGCATGGTCGTGTCACTCATGTACTTAACAGCAAGTAGACCGGATATTGTACATGAAACATGTTATTGTGCACTTTATCAAGTGAGACCAACGGAAAAGCACCGCAAGGAGGTTAACTGGATCTTTCGGTACCTAAAGAATACCATTCACATCGAACTCTGGTATCAGAAGAACACCGGTTTTGAACTAATTGCTTTTTTAGACTTGGATCACGCAGGTTGTCTTGATACACGCAAAAGCACTTCTGGTGGTATACAATTTCTAGGGGGTGATAAGCTCATAAGTGGGTCATCCAAGAAGCAAGACTGCACTTCTATGTCAACAACCGAAGCCGAGTATGTGTCTCTATCTACGTGTTGTGCTCAAGTCCTCTGGATGAGAACTCAACTCATAGATAATGGATTTCACTTTGATAAAATACCTATGTATTGTGACTCAAAGGCAGCCATATCTATTTCGTGCAACCCGGTTCAACACTCCCGCACCAAGCACATTGATGTCAGATATCACTTTATCAAAGAACAGTTTAAAAGGGATATTGTTGAATTATTCTTTGTCGGAACTGAATACCAGTTAGATGAGTTATTTACTAAAGCTCTGTCATAAGATAGTTTCAGTACCTTGTCAGATGACTCGGTATCAGATGTTTGACTCCAGCAAACTGGAGGTTCTGGTAAATGAATCTGCTTGATATTCATCAAACATCAACTTGTAAATATTTTTGAAAAACAATATACAAAAATATAAAACCAAGAAAAACAAAATAAAAAAATAGAAAATCTTTCAAAAACAAAATACAAAATCAGAAAGTTTCAAAAAATACCAAAAAGAATCTTCTCGACGTGTCTCTTGGAACCGATAACATTTACGTACCTAGAAATGTCGATTAACATTGACACGGGCGTGTAAATGAAGTTCGAGCAAGATTTCAAACGCTTTAAAACATGTCATTTATAATTTTCTCAATGGCTTATGTACATTTCAGTGCATAACCCGGACTTCAATGTAAGGAAAGTGTATCTTTAAAGATAACTTATCCTAACAACGAGAAGATCAATCTTTTCGGGTCTTGAGCTAATGAAACAAAATATTCAAAGTTTTGAGCTCATGACAACGTCTTACAGTTACTTCAGAGGACCTAAATGTCATAAGGGAGTGTACGTTTCAGTGCACTTATCCTAAGAAAAGAAGAGAAATATTCTTTCAATGATTTTTCAAAATTGTTGAACACAATTTTTCAAGAAGAACTTTAAATGTCAAATACTTATGGTATAATACTTGTGGTATCTTTCAAAATTATATGTTAAACACTCCCGTCCTCATATAATTTTATAAGTGGATCAATTTCTCAAAAATGTCATATTTATGTGGATTAATTTTTGAGGGGGAGCTTTTAAAACCAAAAGCCTTTAATGTTGTTAGATACATATCATAAAAGTCAAATTTTATGTATCAAACAACATTCAGTGGAGTCAAAAGTGGCACTTCAATGTCATTTTAAAAATAGTGCACACACTAATTTGGGTATGTTTACATCCTCTTGCGTTTATCTTAGGATATCATATGTTAGGAATAAATCTTCATATGACTTTATACTGCCAACAGTACTAAAGGAGTTAGTACTGCCAGTACAAAGTTAGTACTGCCAGTATTAAGTTAGAACTGCCAATGTTACTTAATACTGCTAGTTGAAGGAGTTTGTACTGCTAAATGGTCAAAGCTGCTAAACTGAAGATAAGAATGCATGGAGAGTATTTCGGGATGTTTAGTTTTGAATTATAACTGATCCTAATAGATAGGCAGATATATGTGTAAAGGGCTCCTTGTATTTCTATAAAAGGAGATCCCTAGTGTAGTGTAAAATAGAATTTTCAAAGAGATACATTTAGAGAGAATTTGTAATAGCTTCAAGGTTTGTAACCCCAGTACTTCAAGAGTACTCGTATTATTTAATAATATTGAAGCAGTGAGTTTTGTGTTCATTGTTTGTTTGTGGTCATTACTGTTCCATTAATAAACTTCTCTAGAGTATCAAAGTGTAGATTCCGCATACACTTTGGTATACATACAAAGTCTCAATCTTTGTTATTTTGGATTCTTCCAAGGTAACAAACTCTTTATATCATAAAGAATCGATCAAGGCGTGGGATCAACAAGTGGTATCAGAGCCTGTGCTTTGAGAAACTTTGATCTAGGGAAAATGGAGTTAGAAAATTCTCAGAACAATGCGTTGGCAAAGCTTCCCATGCTCAAACTAGGAGAGTATGAGATGTGGGAAATCAGAATCAAGCAGTACTTTCAGATCCAAGACTATGCATTATGGGAGGTAATAGAAAATGGACGAAAACGTAGGGTGCCTATTCCTATTACAGCACCAGAATCTGGTCCATCAACAGCATTGAAGATGACTGTGCCCTCTACTACTGAAGAAAAGATTTGCAAGAAGAATGATGTCAAAGCCAGAAGTCTTCTCCTCATGGCACTCCTAAATGAACATCAGCTTACCTTTAACCAGTATGCTGATGCTCAATCTATGTTTATTGCTATTAAAGCTCGCTTTGGAGGAAATGATGCTACAAAGAAGACACAAAAGGCCTTACTGAAGCAACAAATGAATAAATATCAATCTACAAGCTCAGAATCTTAGGACTCTATCTTTAACAGCTTCACACTTGTTAGATTGATTGGGCAATTCTTGGTGTAGATACTCCACCAGAGGATTTAAATGTTAAGTTTTTGAGAAGCTTACCTTCAGAATGGGATACACATGTGGTAGTCTGGATGAATAAACCCGACTTTGAAACTATGGGTTTGGATGATTTGTACAACAATTTTAAAATTGTTGAACAAAAGGTTAAGAGAACTGTTGCTGTTAATAATGATGATAAGAACTTGGCATTTCTAACCACTTCCAGTCCAAGCAGTACTAATCCTATTAATACTGTTAACACTGGAGTTAGTACTGGCTCCACCAAAGTTAATACTGCTAGTACTGAAACTAGTACTGCTAGTTTTAGTGATGCCACAGTTTATGCCTTTTTGTCCACTCAACCACAAGGGTCTCAACTTGTTCATGAAGATCTTGAGCAAATTCATGATGATGATTTGGAAGAGATGGATCTAAAGTGGAATAATATGGCACCAAACTCGCAGACATATAGGGCAAGGAAGTTCTATCAAAGAACTGGAAGGAAGATAATCATTGATGGAAGCAGTACTGCTGGATATGACAAATCCAAGGTAGAATGTTTCAACTGTCACAAAATGGGACATTTTGCTAGAGAATGTAGAGTTCCAAGAAGCAAAGACAACAGAAAAGGAATCAAGGGAACTCATCAAAGGCAGTAAGGATTGAAGATGCCTCTGAAAAGGCAATGTGTGCTATAGATGGTGGTGGTTTTGATTGATGAAATGGCGAGATGGAAATTCAATCAAACCTGGCTCTCATAGGCATTCTCTGATCTGAGGTATCAAATGATAAATCTTGTTCTAAAAACATGTTTGCAAAATTATGAAGCACTTAAAAAACAGTATGATGATTTACTAGTTAAATTAGATGATACTGCTTTTAAAGCATCTACCTATAAAAGAGGTCTGTCAATTCTAGAAGCACAAGTAGTTAAATATAAAGAATCTGAAGTTCTGTTTTCTGAAGAGATTGCTTTGTTGAAAAGAAGTGTAGGACATAAGGATTATCTAATGGGATTAGTTAAGACTGAACTTGAAAAAGTTAAGGAAGAAAAAGAGGGGTTTGAATTTAAGCTAGCAAAGTTTGAAAAATCATCTAAAGACTTAGATAACTTGTTAGCAAGTCAGGTAACTGACAATAAAAAAGCCTGAGGCCGATAGGACACGGTTTATAAGGCTCTCCTGTTGTCCCCTCACCTCATCCCTTAATTCTCAACAGACCAACACCTTTAGACTTGTCTTATTCAGGTCTTGAGGAATTCAAACAACCTGAGGTAAATGAGTATGGTCCTAGGGATTCAAGTTTAAAGCCAACCAATGTTTGTAATAGAGAGTCAAATAATTCTAAGGAGAATACTGATGACTCTTTAACACAACAACCCAAGACTGGTACTGAAACTAGCTCTGTTGTATCTCCACTTAAGGTAGACAAAGATTGGAGAGAAAAGTTTTCTATCTGCTAATCATGGTCAAGTGTAGGTAAGAACCCTAAAAAGGCTATAGAGAGAATACTGATGCCCCAATTATTGAAGATTGGGTGTCAGATGATGAGGAAGAAGTTGAGTCTATCCCTAAGGAAGAAAAGAAAGCTGATGTACCTATTGCTACTAAGAAAGAGTCAGTTAAAACTGTAAATCCAAGTAGAAGGTCAGTTAGGTATGCTGAGATGTATAGGTCACAGAGACCTAGGGGGAACCATAGAAGTTGGAATGGTCATAAATCTAGTCAATTAGGGTGTAACTTTGTTTTTAATAACAAGGCATGCTTTATTTGTGGTAATTTTGATCATATTCAATATAATTGTCCTAATGCTTATAAACATATGGTTCCAAGAGCAGTCTTAATGAGGACTGGCCTTAAAACTGTCAAAAATGCAAAGCCTCTTAGTACTGTTAGGTCTGTTAACACTGTCAGACCTGTTAGTACTGCTAGGTTTGTTAATACTGTTAGGCCTTATAATACTGCTCACCCAAAACCAACAGTTTCTTGTGCTAAGCCAAAGACTCATTTTCAAAATCAAGCACAAAGGCCCTTTTACAAGAATACAACAGCATCTAAACAAAATGGTTTTCATCTTCAAAATATTAATACGCTAACAAGCTGTTTTTTAAATACTGTTAGGTCCAAATGTTAATACTGGTCAGGGCCAAGGGGATTTAATGCTGTTGAAGCCCACATGCAAGTTGGGTTTTGGAGACCTATCAAACCCAATGGTGCATCATTAACCTTTAACAAATATAATTATATTGATGCACGAGGCAGATCCAAGTCAGTAATGGCTTGGGTCCCCAAAGGTAACTAACTTCATAAGTTTTTGTGTGCAGAGCAATTCCCAACTAAATGAAAAAGGATTTGTGGATAGTGGATGCTCAAGGCACATGTCTGGAAACATAGCTCACCTTTCAGATTTCAAAGAATTTTGAGGAGGTTATGGTACTTTGGTGGATGAGCAAATGAGGAAGAACACTGTAAAGGTACTATCAAAACAATAAACTTTGATTTTGAAGATGTATACTTTGTTCACGGATTGAAGTTTAACCTTTTTTAGTGTCTTCACAAAATGTTGACAAAAAACTATGTTCTTTTTACTGATTCTGATGTCTTTGTTCTGTCTCCAAATTTAAGTTGCCTGAATGAAAAGGTCAAGTTACTCCCCTTAAAATTCCAAGACAGAACTACATGTACAGTTTTATGATATAAAAACATAGTTTCCTAAAGATGGTTATTAACTTGTCAGTTCAAAGGCTACATCTGAGGAATCATGTTATGGCATAGAGGCTTTGGGGTCATGTCAATTTTAAAAATAATAAAACACTTGTCAAAGAAAATTCTTGTGAGAGCTTTACCGTTTAAAAAGATTTGAAAATGATCAAACTATGGTGTTTGTTGCCTGTCCTTAAAGGCAAACAACATAATCGTACTTATAAGGTCCAAGGCCTTCATCCCATTACTAAGCCATTATTTATGCTGCAAATTATGTTCTGTTTTGGTCCAACGTATTTGTAGCAAGCAGTCTTATTGCATAAAATGTATTGCTTGGTAGTTACTGATGATTATATCGATTTCATGGTTTTTTCTTTTTAAAGAACTAAGATGAAACAAGGTGAGATTCCTTAAAAACTTCATCAAGGAGATAGAAAACCTAGTGGATAAGAAAGTTAAGATAATCAGAAGATATAATGGGACTGAATTTAAAAACCATGTGATGGATGAGTTTTGTAGAGAAAAAGGTATAAAAAGAGAATACAGTGTAGCAAGGACACCTCAACAAAATGGTGTAGCTGAAAGAAAGAATAGGACTCTTATTGTGCTACTTGCTAGAACAATGTTACAATTCTACGTTACCTATAACATTATGGGCATGCAAGCAGTTTCCTAACTGCTTTGCTATTTACAAAATAGGTTCCTTAGTTGTCAAGCCTCATAATAAACTCCTATGAACTCTTTTAGGGGATTAAACCAGCTATAGGATTTATGAAGCCATTTGGATGTCATGTTACAATTCTTAATACCTTAGATAAGTTAGGCAAGTTTGATGGCAAAAGTGATGAAGGTTTCTTTGTTGGGTATTCTTTAAGTAGCAAAGCTTTTAGGGTATACAATATTAGAACCAGGAAAGGTGACAGGAAAACTTGCATGTTGGGTTTCCTAAGAATAAACCTATGATAAAGAAAAATGGTCCCAAGTGGCTGTTTGATCTTGATTCTCTAACCCAATCTATGAATTATGTGCCCAGTGGTTTTGCAAAAGGGACTTTTTCTAATGCTTCATCTTTGGCAGGTATACAGAGGAGTATCTGAGTCCACGCATATCCTCCTCACAAGATCAAGATTTGTATTCATGCCAATTTAGAAGGATGCTTCATACTTCGAAGATGCTTCACTCAAATCTATTGAGGATGCACAATTACAAGATCAAGATGGGACTCATGATGATTGCAGTTTTTAGGATGATGATATTGATGATCACCAAGTTAATACTGCTAGTCCACAAGTTAATACTGGTAGTAGAGTAATTAGTACTGCTACTCCTGAAGTTAATACTGCTACTTCTGAAGGCTTGATGGGACCAATTCCTACAACTAAAGACACACAAGTGGAGGATCAAGAACTTGAATTGGGGAATATTTCACCATCTTATGAAGTTTCTTCCACTCCTCATACAAGAATTCACAAAATCATCAATTGATCATAACGTGAATTGGTTGATGTGCTCCTTATGTTCAAACAAGAAGGATGACAACTTCTTATTCTGAACTAGGATTTGTTGGTGCCATTTATGAAGGAAAGACTTACCAGGACTTACATACATGCCTTTTGCCTGTTTCTTATCTCAAGAAGAACCAAAGAGAGTCTCTAAAGCTCTCAGTGATCTTGCATGGGTAGAGGCATGCAAGAAGAAACTCCTACAATTTAAACTGCAAAATGTATGTTTCTTTGTAGACTTGCCTAAAGGTCATAGGGCTATTAGTACAAAGTTGGTCTATAGAAACAAGAAAGATGAGAGGGGAATAGTCATCAGGAATAAAGCAAGACTTGTTGCCCAAGGACATACACAAGAAGAGGGCATTGACTATGATGAAGTATTTGCTCCAGTGGCTAGGATAGAGGCTATAAGAATATTTCTGGCTTATGCTTCTTATATGGGTTTTACTGTCTACCAAATGGAAGTCAAAAGTGCTTTCTTATATGGTCAAATTGAAGAGAGGTGATGTATGTCAACCTCCAGGTTTTAAGGATCCTGGCCCATCGATAAAGATTTACAAGTTGTGAAAGCACTTTATGGACTTCATCAAGCACCCAGAGCTTGGTATGACACATTGGCCACTTAATCGATGGAGGAGTAGAGCAATGATTTCAAAGAGGACAGATTGATCAAACTCTGTTCATCAAAAGTCAACAAGGGCACATTTTGCTTGTTCAAATCTATGTAGATGACATCATTTTTGGATCTACCAAGAAGGAGCTGTATGACGAATTAGAGAAGCCTTATGATGGATAAAGTTTCGAGATTAGGTTCTATGGGAGAACTCACCTTCTTTTTGGGGTTGCAGGTCCAACAAAGAAAGAAAGGCATATTTATTAGTCAAGATAAATATGTCCATGAAATCTTGAAGAAGTTCAACTACACAGATGTGAAGTCTGCCTCCACTCCCACTGATTTGGAAAGGCCATTGGTTAAAGATTCAGATGCTGATGATGTTGATGAACATCTCTATAGATCCATGATTGGATCTTTGATGTATCTTACAGCATCTAGACCAGATATTATGTTTGCTGTTTGTGCATGTGCAAGGTTTCAGGTGTCCCCAAAAACTTCCCATCTTTTAGCTGTCAAAAGAATTTTTAGATACCTCAAAGCAAACCAATCTCTAGTCTTTGGGTATTCTAAGGATTCACCATTGAGTTAGTGCTTATACTATAGTGACTATCTGGGAGGCTACACTGGATAGGAATCAACCACTGGAGGTGTTGTCAATGTTAAGGGAAATAGGTTGATTCTTGTGCAATGCAAGAAACAACTTGGGTTGCCACTTCTACAACTGAAGCTAAGTATGTGCAGCTGGCAAGTTTGCTGTGACAAGTTCTCTGGATCCAAAACCAATTGCTTGATTATGGGTACAATTTTATGAACACTATCATTTACATTGACAATACCAGTACTATTTGTATAATAGAAAATCCTGTACAGCATTCTAAAACAAAACATATAGAGATTAGGCATCACTTTAGATATAGATTGTAATACAAAAAAGTGATTCAAATGGCTAAAAATGACACTCAACTGAATGTAGGCTAGCTGATCTACTATCAAGGTTTTGATGCTGGTAGATTTCAATACTTGGTCTCAAGTATTGGAATGCTCAATCCCTAAGGCCCAAATCTCTTGTTTGTTTTGTATAGTCGGTTCAATGTTAGTACTGTTAGTTATGTGTAAATTAATACTGCTAGATCTCATTAGTACTGCTAGTTATATTTATCACTGTTTGTTAAAACTGTTACTTATAATTAGTACTGCTGGTTATTTCTATTTATTTTTGTTAATCCTGTGAATAACACTTACTACTGTTAAACATGAAACATGTTTGGATTATGTTTTTCTTGGTTTTAAGCTAACATTTTCAGGATAAACAATGAGGTGTCAAATTAGTTACTCCATATTGTATTGTTTGAGGGGAGGAAACATGTTGGCTGTTCTTTAAAGATGTTGGATGTTACACCACACAACAAATGGTCACAAATTCCACCATGATCTTATAGACATCAAGAATTGACTAATCAGGAGCAAACTGGCTACTGGTAAAGAACTTCTCAAATCCGTTGATAGTTATAGTTACTAAAAACTATATGGTCCTACAATGCACCATGTTTGTAAATAAAAGCATTGGCTAGTCCAGAGCAAACGGCTACTGGTAAAGACTTCTCAAATCCGTTTATAGTTGGTAGTTTACTCAAAACTATATGGTTCTCATTGTACCATGTTTTTCTAATAAAGCAATGGCTAGTCCAAAGCAAACGGCTATTGGTAAAGACTATTCAAATCCGTTATAGGCTGGTATTTGCCAAAAACTACACTTTGTGTGAATTTTGTGAGCTAAAAACATAGAGAGACTTGGTGAGCTCAAAACAGAAAAGAGCTGTGTGAAAAATAAACAGAGCGCGAAAAGTGAGACCAATAGAATTGAGAGATGAAATATGAGTCCTAAAACAGAAAAAGAGATTGTGTGGAAGTTATTCTTTTAAGTCTTACAAACATAATGGAGTTTGTACTGCTTATAGGGTGGAGAAGTTAAACTGCTCGGCAATTTTTATACTGCTAAGGCCCAAACTTAAACACTGCTGGATGAGCCGTTAAGTACGCTTTTGGGCCTAACAATTTTTCAATTAATTAATAAGCCGTTGAGAATATTTCCGCCAAATACCTATAGAATATAGGGTTTTGAACCAATTGGATTTCGAAGGATCCAACATATATTCATATGCCTTTTATTCAACAATATCTTCAATTTAGCTTAATATAGGTCAAACTGATATCTCTCTGTTTTCTCTATTAAATTGCAATTTAACTTTCCCAGCCCCTCATTCATAACATACACGATCATATCAATACTTCAATATATCACATCGATACCCCATGGCAAATCTTCTAGATTTTTTATGACAAGCATAACATGGTAGCATTTCTAGAAAAATCTACGGGTAGTGCGGGGTTTCATCAGATCAAAGATTTCATTACTCGAAGTCATATTTGCTATGCACTTACTAAGAAACAGAGTGGTGTTGCACCTTTATAAAACAAGTTTTGGAGTCTGCTGAGATTGACTGACGATAAATGGAAACGTCAAAAAAAGGATGTCATAGCTACTATAGCTGGACACTCACTTTCATCACTGAAGGTTCTCTACGGCGACAATCAAGTGGGAATTGATCAGATTGGAATTACCTCTCTTCCTCCAACTATAGAGATCTTTGCTCCACTGGCGCTTATGCTATGCTCCTGACTCATGATAAGTTTACCTTTCAAAAAGGTGCATTTTCACCTCCACTGTAGTTTCTTATACAAATATTCCCACTGTTTAATGCCCTAATGCAGACTCCTTGGGAGCAGTTTAGTAGAAATATTGCAGCTGCTTCATTTGTTTTAGCTACAAATAGAAAGTCAATTTTTCTAGGATGATCTTTGACGCACATGGTGTTCTAACAATCTAGTCCCCATAATTTTTTGATGTACCCAACACGTTTGTACAACTATGCCAACATGCAAGACACAGAGCTTCAACAGCACCACAAAGTTTATATGTCCCTCTCTAAACCATAGAAGGTTTTTAGCAAATATAGAACGAGTATCACTAAGGGTTTTTCAGGACAGGAGGTTGCTTTATTTCCAAATATGTTAGCTGATCCTACACCCTCAGCTTCACCTTCCAACAGCATATCTTCCCCTGAACCTACCCCATCTCAACCATCACCCACTCAACCATCACCTATTCAACCATCACCTACACAACTATCACCAACACAACCTGGCTCAGAATACCATCCTCCTACACCCCATGACTCACCTCTCCATCCTTTCACTACATGAAGTGATAAGGGTAGTTTGAAGACGACATAGAAATGTTGAATTTGATTAAACACACTTCTGAACAGGATTGGGCGTTCTAGAGGCTATTTGACAAAGACAAAGAAAAACCTACAGTTCTGCTTAACAAAGCTATATTCTAATGGGCAAAGAAACTAGAGGCCTAATCAGTTTCAGGTTGGGAAAGCAAGGAGACATTCTAGGTCTTGTTCCTTTCATATATGAATTGGTGAAGATGATTCTTCCAAACAGGGGAGGAAGTTTCTCTAATGAGTGGTTCAGGATGATGAAGAGTTCATGAAAAGCAAGCACTGACATCTGAAAAAAAACGTATTTGTCAGAAGTGACATCCAACAGAATCATTCAAGAAGGAAAGTGAGAAAGTAATGAAGAAGGTTATGTATGCTGGTTTTGAAAAAAGGTCCTGTTAGTGAAGAAGTTCCAACAGTTAGTACTACTGCTGGAGAGCAAGTCTTAGACTGCTGGAGAACTGTTACTTACTCAACGAAGTGCTGAGAAAAGATCAAGGAAAAGACAAGAAAAGCCATCTTGATTGAGAAGAGCCGTAAGAAGAAGTCAAAGAAGGATCTTTACAACAAGAACCATTAAGTTTGCTGAAGCAATTAGACTTTGAAGAACAGATGAATGATAACAAAGAGCTCAAATTGGCTAGAGATGCGGAGATGCTAGACTGTGGGATGAAAGAATAAAGGAAAAGAAGCTATGGATTGCAGCTAAGTCTACAGAGAAGATTAACTGAATGATCCATTAGTCTTAGATATCAATCTCTTAAAGATGAAGCTAAGTCAATTGACCCCAGCTAGAAGGAACATGATCAAAATATTTGAAGAACCAAGGAAATTACAAGATCTCTAAAGACTTTCAAGAATGTCCTGACAATGACATTCAGGCCATCTTGAAAAGATCTGGGATTTTAATCAGAATATTAAGCCTATGGATGAAGAGCAAGCAAGTAAAAAGAAAAAGTCTCCTAAAAAAGAAAGGTCTACTGAAAAGATTGTGGAAGAAGAGGCTGTTACACAAGAGGAAAGGGAAGAAGTTGTCAAAGAACCAGCACAAAGAGAAAGAATCTATCCAAAAAACTACAAGGCAAAGACAAAGCTAGAAGAAGATGCTGAGAAAAGAAGAACTCAAGGGATTTCTGATAAAGTACAAAGAGAAGAAGCTCCCAAGAGATTGAATCCTTTTACAACAAAGTTTCCTATTGTAGATTGGAAGACTGTGTGTTACAAGACCTTTCAAGTACTAATCAAGTTTTCAGAGGTGATGGAAGCTCAAAGAATTATAAGGTACTGAGTGAAATGCTTGAAGATTTTGACAGAATGGATGTAGAACAATTGTTCAGGTTAGTTAAGGAGAGATACAGTACTTCAGCACCAGAAGGTTTTGATCTTATGCTTTGGGGAGATCTACATACTTTGTTTGAGCCTGATAAGGATGATGAGATTTGGAGAGATCAACATGAATACAATCTTTTAAGCTGGAGATTATGTGATTTTTGTGGTATTCATATTTTGTTGATGGACAATGGATTGGCAATCCATATGTTGACAGAAAAGAAGTATCCCTTAAGCCAAGAGATGTTGTCAAAGATGTTAAGTAGAAAATTGGAGGTAGATCATGAAAGTTCCCAGGCTTTTGAACTCCTTAGATTCATAAGAGCTCAAGTGCAGAAATGACAAAAGTGTTTGAAAGAATCATCAGCAGAATAAGAAGACTAGAAGATTTTATTCAGAAGAAACTTGTTGATTTGAAGGACAATCACAAGTTTAGGGGAGGATTGTTGGGAATAAATCTTCATATGACTTAATACTGCCAACAGTACTAAAGGAGTTAGTACTGCCAGTACAAAGTTAGTACTGCCAGTATTAAGTTAGAACTGTCAATCCTATTTAATACTGCTAGTTGAAGAAGTTTGTACTGCTAAATGGTCAAAGCTGATGAAATGAAGATAAGAATGCATGGAGAGCATTTCGGGATATTTAGTTTTGAATTGTAACTGTTCCTAATAGATAGGCAGATATATGTGTAAAGAGCTCCTTGTATTTCTATAAAAGGAGATCCCTAGTGTAGTGTAAAATATAACTTTCAGAGATAGATTTAGAGAAAATTTGTAATAGCTTCAAGGTGTGTAACCCCAGTACTTCAAGAGTACTCGTATTATTTAATAATATTGAAGCAGTGAGTTTTGTGTTTATTTTTTGTTTGTGTTCATTACTGTTTCATTAATAAACTTCTTTAGAGTATCAAAGTGTAGATTCCGCATACACTTTGGTATACATACAAAGTCTCAATCTTTGTTATTTTGGATTCTTCCAAGGTAACAAACTCTTTATATCATAAAGATTCGATCAAGGCGTGGGATCAACATCATCCACTGATGAACGGTTAACATACTAGTACCTATACTATGTGTGTTACAACCAAGGCATCCTAACTCCCATCTTTAACATATTTGTGGTGTCATATCATTTCTAACATGTGGTGTCAAATATTTATTAAGTGGTGTCCCACATATATTGTTGAGGGAGAGCAATCGATAATGTTCCACAATTCATGCTTAAACATTTTTCTCCTCACATGTTTTTCAGAAGATATTATTTTAATCAATTGATATCTAAAATATTATTATTTTTGATAAGGGGAGAAAATGTGATCTATACGACTCAAGAGTTGTTTCACAATTAACACTTTCCTCCATGTGCGAAACAATTTAGAATCTCGATGCACATGTGTAGGGAGAGCATTTCAAAAGAATGAAACTCTCAAAGTGTTAAACGTTTTGATTTATTTCAAATACTTTGATTGATTTTCAATGGTTTTATGGTTTCGATCACTATACCAAACAACCAATTAACTCACGACGTCGATGAAGTCACAAGGTGGTTAAGGTTAGGTATTAGTCCTATGATCCAACCAGAGCCAGAGGGATCTACCCATGGATATTCCATAGTTAGAATAGAAGTCTTTAGGTATGATTTGGAGATGAGTGAGAAAAGGGAATAATGTTGACTAAGTTATGAATTATCACCGGAACAATCATAACATGGTGATAGAGATGATGTATTGGTAAACATTAAAGGGGTTAAAGAATAAAAAATAAATGTAAGGATAAAGGATGCAAAGAAATAAGCCCTCTATGGAAAACTAGAAGAGGGGGGGGGGGTTAAATAGTTTTCTTGATTAAAATTTATGTTTCAAAATGATAGATCAAGTTTTATGTGAAGTTAATGATATTGATTGATCTACACAAAAAGTAATGAATACAAAGCACAAGTAAAGTAGAGCTAGAGTTAGAAGAGATAAAACCGTGACAGAAGTATTTATACTGGTACGGCTACAAGGACACCTTCCTTGCCCTACTCCACTCCCCGAGTCACCTACTCGAGAGTTCGTAAAATACTAGTCACCAATCTCCTTTATCCGGCGGAGAAGCCTCACAACGTTGCTTACACTTTTCTGGAACAAAGCTAAATACCAGGTTCTAATAAAGGTAGAACCAACCCAGTGCTATCAACTCTTTTTACAAGAATGAAAGATGAAAAGTACAATGAATGAATGATCTACAAGAATCAGGAAGGTGATCTTGAAATGATGGTAGAGACTAGCAACAAAGTGATTTGAGCTTGATTGTCTCGTATGCAATATCGACAATTTCTTCTAACAAGAGAATTACCTACAAATGATGTATGAAACTAACTAGATTTGAAAATAAGAGAGAGATATCAGATTATAAAAGAGATGTAAGAAGAATGGGTGAGTGAAAAATGAGAAATTGCTTGCTATTTATAGGCAAAATTTGGCACTGTTCACCGGTTCCCACGGTACCTTTATGAAAAGGTACCGGCCAGTGTAAACACAGGAAATTGGGTGACTGACAATGTAAATCCAATTTTTGAAGCCTAAATCTCCTAAAATTTTATGTAATCTTCCAAGATTTTGTGTGATCTTGTAAGATATGGAGAGATCATGTAGATGTCATGATTTTGTGTGATCTTGTAAGATATGGAGAGATCATGTTGATGTCATGCATGATGTAAAAATGTAAATAAAATTTACATAACTTAAAATTAAAAGTCTAAGTAACTTTGAATAATATGTTTTTTTGTGATGTGAGATATATAAAATGTTAGAAAGACTATTTGTATAAAAATTACATAATTTTATTTTCTACTTCTAACGCTTTATGTTTGTTATTGACAAAACGTAAGAGGATCGTAAAATAGAAATAACGTTTTCACGGCTTATTTTTATTAACAATCTCTCCCTTTTTGTTGATGACAAAACATAAAATTATTTGAAGTAAAGAGTAAAATGTATAAGTTTTAAATTGAAGTCTTTTACTTCCTTCACCCCCTTTTTGTAGAAACAATAAAAGTGTCGAAGCAAAACTAACAAGAAAAGCAATGTGATGAAGCAAAATGTAATATATTTTGTGCAAGACAAGCACTATGAAGGTCGATCCAAAAATAATTAAATGCAATACTCCCCCTTGACGGATGCATCCCCTAAACGAGGGTGTCAAGTTATCCGAATGAATTTGGTTGCTGCAAAATAGAATGTTAGGGAATAAATAACATATTTATGAGCTCCCCCTTGCTTTGAGAGTACTTACAAAAAAGTATATTAAAATAAAGATAGAAAACAAGCTATTGTTTGCCCGGTTCCGATGGGACCTTTTCAAAAGGGTATCATCCTTCGTATTTGAAGGGTACCGGGTCATGCGCAGAAGGTCAAAATTTTTGACTTTTGAAGATGGTTAGAAAATACATAATCAAGGATATAAAACAAGATGCATAAGCACAACATAGCCAAGACAAGTATAGAACATTTAATCCTGGTAATTAAATTGAACAATTATGTTAGTGACATTATGCCACTTACAAGAATAGGTAAAACTAAGAACAAGAAAATGTTTTTATTAAACTAAAAACTGAAATGTATAATACTATTTTTACTTCCTTCACAAAAATATCATATGGAAAGTTTTGGTGGGTGAGGGTGGTAAGGCACTCGAGAATGTGATTGAGGATGAAACTCATTTCGTCATGGAAGTCATTGACGATCACTTGTGTCCTTTGACAATGCTCACAAAACATCTCGTGAGTGAGTGGAGAAAAAGCGTCTTTTGACTACATCAGTTGAGAGTATGGCGGAAGTTGTAGTGGTAAAGTTGGTAAAGGAGGTTCCATCCTTGTGACTTCAGGGATCGATAGCGGTTGACCAGCCAAATGTTTGATGGTGTCGAACGTGGGTAAGGGAGGTGGAGGATTGATGGTCCTTGGTGGGAGATCTTTAAGAGAGTCAAAGAATGAATGAGGAAATGTAGGAGGTGTGGAGAAAACGAGCTCAACGGGCTCTATGTTGATTGCTAATGGGATGATTACTTAGATGGTTGAGTGGGTGCCGGAGGTGGAGAGGTTAACGGAGGTGAAGTAGTTTTAAGGGTGGACAAGAGTTGCTCCGGAGGGAATCCCGGTGGAGCAATAGGAGTTGTTGGTGGTGACTCAAGAGGAGTAGAAGGCGATGTTGTTTGATTAATGCTAGGGGGTGAGAAGCATTGATAAAGCAGAGAAGTGGGTGGTGGATTTACAAAGCAACATGCACGAACACTAATTCGGGCCATTCTTTTAAGAGACTTGTTGTCTTTCTTGTCATTGTTGGATTTTGGCATGGTTATGATCAAGTTAGTGATAAAAATTGAAAATGAAAATGTGTTTGACAAGATGGCTATTTATAGAAGAGCTCTTTTATGATATTTAATGCATTTTCTTCTAATTTGGGAAAAATCTAATAATTAGATTTGGATATAATTCTCTAAATGTCAAACTCTATGATCTAGGAGTAGGAGATAAGTTGATAATAGAGGGAAAGTTGGGGTTTTGAAGTTTAAAATTCGTGTAGAGAACTCACTAATCACCCGGTTCTGTCGGTGCCTTCTCAAAAGGGTACCATCCTTTGTTACAGAAGGGTATTAGGGGTCTGATGAAAGCAGAAAAATGATGGAAGGTGAAGGCAAAGAGTGGTTAGAGGTCTTTTGTTTCCAAAAAAATAGATGATCTCAAATTAATTTTAAAAGAGTTCTAGTGTGTGTCTAAACAATATGGAGGTGCGGTTATCTCGACGCAAAATAATAATAATGAGATAACCCAAAGTCTCCTTAATTGAATGTTGCTTTAGTTGAATGTACCCTAAAATACATATTGATTATGTATTCCCTTTAGCATTCAAGAGACATATGAAGTGATGCATGAATAAAATGTTTTTGCTTTGTATAAATCAATAGAAAATTTTATGTGTATCCTAGTCGTGAGAAGTATTTATAAGAAAAAATTTCTTTCGGGTTTTAAATGAAACAAGAAAAACCCTTTAATGATGCAAATGCATACAAAATACATAATATGGATACATATATTAGTATGATGAAAATTTCCGTAAGTTCTAATTATTTTTTGGTGCGAAATAGAATCCTAGACTTAGATTTGAGAAGAAAGTGGAGATCCATACCTTGGTGAATGAGGTTAGGTTTGAGATATCTATTAGGCGTTTGGTTCCATGAGTCCAAGACCTAGTCTAAGAAAGTTGAAAGGTTCACGTTTGAGTGGTTTGGTCAAAATATCGGCAACGTTATCTTCTGAGGAGACCTTTTCTATAGACCCTTTTTGAACATTATCTCGGAGGAAGTGATGTCGGATTTCAATATGCTTGGTGCGAGAATAAAGAATGGGATTTTTACTTAGGTCGATGGCACCTTTATTGTCACATAGGATGGGTATGTCATCTAGTTTAATGTCATAGTCTACGAGGGCTTGCTTCATAGATAACGCTTGCTGGAATGTTTTGCCTAGGGATACGTATTCAGCTTCTGTGGTTGAAATGGCTAGGGTAGTTTGTTTCTTGGAAAATCATGATATGAGGCAACATCTCATGAAGGTGCACACATCGCTAATACTTTTGTGATCGACATAGTCTCGTGCATGGTCATAATCGGCGTAAACTATGGTTTCTATACCCGTTACTTTGGGATACTATAATTTTAAATGTGTTGTTCCCTTAATATATCTAAATATCCTTTTGACGGATTTAAGATGAGAGGATTTGGGATCTTCTTGAAAACGGGTGCATAGACAAACACTAAACATGATGTTCGGCCGAATAACTGTGAGATAAAGTAAACTACCAATCATGCCACGATATTTTGTGCTGTCAATGGATTCCCCGTCTTCGTCCTGGGTGAGTTTCGTTTCGGATGACATTGGTGTTTTGATAGGTTTTCAGTCTTCTAGACTAAATTTTTTAAGCATTTCTTTAATGTATTTAGATTGATTGAAAAAGATGTCATCTTCTAGTTGTTTGATTTGTAAACCAAGGGAGAAATTCAATTCACCCATCATACTTATTTCAAACTCGTCATGTATGATTTTAGAAAAATCGTCGCAAAGCTCTTGACAAGTTGATTCAAATATAATGTAATCCACGTATATATGGACAATAATGATATGTGAGTCTCTTTTCTTGGTAAATAGGGTGTTATCTACCAATCCCATGGTGTACTTATGATCTAGGAGGAAAGCCTTAATTCTATCATACCAAGCTTTGGGTGCTTGTCTAAGACCATAAAGAGCCTTTTTGAGTTTATACACATGATTGGGTTTTTCAAAATCGATAAACCGGGTGGTTGAGATACATAGAATTCTTCATTTATAAAACCATTTAGGAAGGCACTTTTGACGTCTATTTGAAAGAGTTTGAAATCATTTGCACAAACATATGCAAGAAGGATTCTTATAGATTCTAACCTTGTTGCGAGAGCATATGTCTCATCAAAATCTATTCCTTCTTATTGGTTGTATCATTGTGCAACGAGCCTAGCTTTATTTATAGACACAACACCATTTTCATTTAATTTATTTTTGAATACCCAGTTTGTACCAATTATGGTTTGATTTATGGGTGGTGGAACAAGACTCCAAACATCATTTGTTAAGAATGGGGTTAATTCTTATAGCATAGTCATAGTCCAACTTTCGTCTTTAATGGCTTCCTTAATATTTTTAGGTTCTACGGATGATACAAAACAAAAAATTACTTTGATTTGGGACTTAAGACCTCAAGGTTCTTTCATTTAGTTTTCCTATGACTTTTTTTAAGGGATGATCTTTTTTTCTTTGATGTTGACTATTTCTTTGTTTAATGGTTTATTTTCCTTGTCTTCTATTTCTTTTATTTGTTTTTCTATGATTTGACTTTTGATTACATCATCATCTGCTAAAGGTGATGATTTAGGAGGAGGACTTTCGTCGAATCTTACATTTAAAGATTCTTGGATTTTCATGGTTTCTTTGTTTAGGATTATATAAGCCTTGCCATTGGGGTAATATCCTAGGAACACACCTTTGGTTGACTTAGAGTCGAATTTAGTGAGATAATCTTTGGTGTTAAGAATAAAGCATTTACTACCGAAAACTTTAAAGTATTCTAAGGAAGGTTTTTACCTTTGAAAAGCTCATAAGGAGTCTTTCCGAGAAAAGGTCTAATTAAAATTCTATTTAAGATATAGGTGTCGACGGCATTACACCAAAAATTTTAAGAGATTGATTGTTCATTAAGCATAGTGCGACTTATGTTAGCCTTAAAATATGTCAGCTAATACAGATTTACACTGGTTTACTTATAGTCGGATACGTAAGGACTAGAAATGTCAAGTTAGGATAGTAGTACGTATCAAGGGCTATAAATACCCCCTTTATATTTCTATGGAGGGGTAAGGATAACCATTTGTATCTAATAAGTGTGCGTGTTTCTCTTTCTCTCTCTAGAAAATACACACAACTTCCATTTCTCTTTCCACATCTAGTAATATGGCTACTTATTTCTTTATCCTCCCCGACCTTCGGATCGTGTTTTAGGATATAATCTTTAAGGGTAAGAATTGGTATCAGAGCTAGGTTCGTTTTGTGTTGATGGTTTGCGTTTTAGGGTGTTTTTTGTAGCTTCTATAAGCTTTTTGTGGTTTGTTTTTAAGCCAAAACCCACAGCTTGGGTTGGTTGGTGATTATTTTGTATAAAAGCTTGAATATTTCTTCTCTCTAATGGTTCTAGCTCATTTATACAAGAAGTTTGTGGATTTTCAAGGCTTAGTTCTAAAGATTTATGATTCTTTTTAAGCTTTTTACACGAAAATAAAGTGGAAAATTTTTCGTGTTAAAAACCATAAAGTTTGTGTTTCTATGGTAGATCTTGCCTTAGTGATAACGCCTAAATTATACATGTTTTCATCGGCGTTATTTGCATTTATTTGATCATTTCTCGTGAACTTTCGGTACTTAATCAAGTATATTTGCTATTATATGTTCTAGGTATGTGTCGTGGAAGAAAATGAAAGAATACACGAAGATTTGAAGCTTAAACGAAGAAATAACTGAAGATAAAGATTCCCTGACACCTGTCCACTGTTTTGGCCATAACTTGAGCATACGAACTCCGTTTGACGCGATTCTGGCGGCCACGCGTCAAAAAATGTCAAAAAGTGTGTTTTTAAGTGATTCAAAAGTTGCTTTTTCGAAAAATATGAAGAAGGCGATTTATGCACATGAATCAGGCAATTTATACGAGCTTCAAATCCGGCGATTTATACGTGTTTTTTGTTTCGGCAATTTATACATGTTTTTTGTTTCGGCGATTTATACGTACTCTAAATCTGGAAATTTATACCATCCTTAAAGGAGGCGATTTATACCATCCTTCAAAGGGGGTGATTTATACCGAGTTTTATGGCGAAATTTACCATTTTTGGCAATTTCAACCGAAACCGATTTTCAACTGAAATTCAAATCATTTTCGGTAAAGGCCAATTTCAACTAATTTTGTCAAGAACCAAACTTAAACACCTTCCACGGTTTAAGGAAATTCTATGTTTTGAATCCCTAATTTCCCAAAACAAATTCAACACTTAATGCTGAATTTGGGAATATATAATCATGTCAATCAAAACAAACACCAAAGCAAACACAAAACTTAATGCTAAAACGATCATTAAAGATTTACTAAACGTCAAAACGGCTATGGAACTTGGATTTTAATGTCAAGTGATCATGGAGTTGTTTTGGTATCCTTTATTTGAGATTGAAGTAGGTTTCACGAAGGCGTCTACCTATTTCATCATCGAGACTTCCTTCTACTTTCTACCCCTTTTCTTCAAACCAATCTACCGATTGAGGACTTTCTTGAACATATACGGTTTATGATTGAGACTTGGATTATCTAGTTTCCAGTAGTCAGGGTGGTTGGTTGAAGACCTGGTTAACTATCACTCAAAGAAGTCACACGCAGATGCAGATGTGGATAATTTCAAGAGGTGTTGTACTTTTCATATACTTTATGATAGGAGTATAGGGTACTTAGAGGCTTTCTTCTGCACCGTTCTTCAATCAACAACAGTGCAAGCTTTAGTAACAAATTTAGGGGATTTTACTTCATTTTCAAGTTTGATATATCGGATTTACTTTACCATGTGGTCATAGCAATAGCCGACAAAATACGAGGTTGATAATTTAGCCAGAAAGTTTAAAGGTTGAGATGTAATCAGCGCTTCTCACAGGATATTTGAAGCTACAAGAATGTCAATGATACTTCACAGTCCAAGTAAAATCTTTCAAAGTTCTTCAATGTCATTCATAACTTTTCAATATGTTTGCTTAATACAAGAACTTCTTGAGTATATGTGCGTACACGTCAATGATGCTTCCGAGAGTTCAAAACCATCATGGGGGAATACGTGTAATTTGATACTTTGATGTAATCAAGTCAACTTCTAAGGGGAAGTAGTACATACTACTTTACTTAGTATAGTTTGTGATTGGCCTTCCCAAATTGAAATTCATCAAAGATCATCTTTGTTCTTCTTGTGAGTCAGGGAAAGCAAAACGTAAGTCTTTTAAGACAAAAACTATCCCAAGCTCAAAGAGACGTTTACAAATTCTACACATGGACTAATGTGGTCCCATGAGGGTAGAAAGCTTTAATGCTAAGAAATATGTGTTGGTAATTATTGATGCTTATTCACGGTATACTTGGACTCACTTCTTGAGATCCAAAGATGAAACACTAGAAGTTCTCATCGATTTCCTCAAACTTGTTCAAAGAGGACTTCATGCTTAAGTAAGAACAGTTCGAACTGACAAAGGCACATATTTCTTGAATAAAACTCTTCATGCATACTTTGCTCAAGAAGGGATTGAACACCAAACGTCAACTGCTCGAACACCTAAACAAAACGGCATTGTCAAAAGACGGAACTGTACTCTTGTTGAGGCTGCTCGAACAATGCTAAGTGCCACTAAAGTTACTTTATTCTTTTGGGCTGAAGCAATTGCAACAACATGTTTTACTCAGAACCGTTCACTCGTAATTCTTCGACATGAGAAAACACCTTACCACATCATCAATGGCCGAAAACCGTTTGTAAAGTTCTTTCACATGTTTGGCTCTCTTTGCTACATTGTTAGAGATGGAGAGAATCTTGACAAGATGAAAGAAAAAGGTGATGCATGTATTTTGGTAGGGTATTCTACTCAATCAAGAGCTTATCACGTATATAACAAGAGAACAAGAGTGATAGTTGAAACCATTCATGTCAACTTTAACGAATTGCCTCAGATAGCGTTAGATCTCGTCAATTCTGACTCCGTTCCATAATGTCCGACAACGGCACTTGAACATGCCAGTTTAAGTCTCGGTCCCCAAAGTCAAGAAAATGTTCCTCATTCAGCTGAGAGAGTAACAACGTCAAATGAGCTGGATTTGCTATTTAGTATGATGTTTGATGAATAACTCAATGGAACTACTCTAGTTGTGTCAAAGTCTTCCGCTGTAACTACTGCTGATGCACCTAATCAACGTCAACAACAACACACAACTCCATCTAATTCAACAACCGTTGCTGTAGATACACCTTCATTGAACATTCAAATAACACATGAAACTACAAGTCAAGCACTAACTCAAGCACCAAATCTCACTGCCAATGAGAACATTAATCAAACAGAAACCAATAAAGTATATGCACAAGTTGACGAAGATGAATTTATCAACATCTTTAGTACATCGGTACAAGAATGAGGGGAGACATCTTATCGATATGTTGACTCATCAAACATGCATACATTCTATCAACGACATCCTTCAGAACATTGTTGGACAAAAGATCATCCGCTAGAACAAGTCATTAGAAATCCTTATCAATCAATTAGAACAAGACGTCAGCTAGAAATAAATGGTGAGATGTGTATGTTCGCACTCACCGTGAGTCGAACCGAACCGAAGAACATCAAAGAAGCCATGGCTGATTCTGCATGGATTGAAGCAATGCAGGAAGAACTTCACCAGTTTGATCGATTAGATGTATGGGAATTAGTCGACAGACAAATCTATAAAAATGTCATTAACATGAAGTGGCTCTGGAAAAACAAACGTGATGAGGAGAATATTGTAATTCACAACAAAGCTCGTCTAGTAGCTAAGGGATACAGCCGGCAGGAAGGAATCGACTTCGAAGAGTCATTTGCTCCAGTCGCTCGATTAGAAGCTGTCTGGTTATTCATTGCTTATGCTGCACAAAAATCATTTCCAGTATACCAGATGGATGTCAAGACAACATTTCTTAATGGTCCTCTGAAGGAAGAAGTGTACGTCAATCAGCCAGACGGATTTGTAGACCCACATCATCCTGACAAAGTCTATCATCTAAAAAAGGCTTTATATGGACTCAAGCAAGCTCCAAAGGTATGGTACGATGAACTCTCCAACTTCTTGGTATCCAAAGGATTCTCAAAAGGTCCTATTGGTCCAACTCTGTTCATTACTAAAAAAGGGGAAGACATATTGCTTGTGCAAATTTATGGTGATGACATTATTTTTGGTTCTATGAACCTAAAACTTTCCAAAAAGTTTGAAAAATTAATGCATAACAAATTTGAAATGTCTATGATAGGGGAGCTAAAATTCTTTTTAGGAATTCAAATCCACCAATCCCCATGTGGTATCTTTATAAACCAAGCTAAGTATGCTCAATAGATACTTAAAAAGCATGGTATGACCTCATGTGATAGCGTTGATACTCCAATGGCTACTAAAACCCTAGATGATGACTTGAGTGGAACTCCTGTTGACCAAACAAAATATCATATCATGGTTGGGGCACTCATGTACTTAACAGGAAGTAGACTAGATATTGTACATGCAACATGTTATTGTACTCGTTATCAAGCGAGACCAACTGAAAAGCACCTTGTGGAGGTTAAACGGATCTTTCGGTACCTTAAGAATACCATTAACATGGGACTCTGGTATCCGAAGGATACCGGCTTTAATCTAACTGCTTTTTCAGATTCAGATCATGCAGGCTATCTCGATATACGTAAAAGCATAACTATTGGTATACAATTTCTAAGTGGTCATAACCTAGTTAGCTGGTCATCAAAGAAATAGGACCGCACTTTAATGTCTTCAGCAGAAGCCGAGTATGTGTCTCTATCTGTGTGTTGCGCTCAAGTTCTATGGTTGAGAACTCAGCTCACAGATTATGGCTTCCACTTTGACAAAATACCTATGTATTGTGATTCAAAGGCAGCCATAGCCATCTAGTGCAATCCAGTCCAGCATTCACATACCAAGCACATCGATGTCAGATATCACTTCATAAAGGAATATGTTAAAAGGGGTATAGTTGAATTATTCTTTGTCAGAACTGAATACCAGTTAGCTGACCTGTTTACTAAAGCCTTACCCGAAGATAGGTTTAAGTATCTCGTCAGACGACTAGGTATGAGATGTTTGACTCCAGAAGAACTGGAGGTTCTGACAAACGAATCTGCTTGATATACATCAAACATCGACATGTAAATATTTTTATTATTCTCTTTATTTTGATTTATAAATATTTTTGAAAAAGCAAGTACAAAAATATAAAACCAACAAAAAGAAATAGAAAAATATAAAATCTAAAAAAACAAAATATAAAATCAGAAAATTTCAAAAATACCAAAAAGAATCCTCTCGATATGTCTCTTGGAATCGATAACATTTACATACCTAGAAATGTCGATTAACATTGACATGGTTGTGTAAATGAAGTTCAAGCAAGAGTTCAAACATTTCAAAACATGTCATTTATAATTTTCTTTTTGACTTATGTGAAAATCAGTACATAACTCGGACATCAATGTAAGGAAAGTGTATCTTTAAAGATAACTTATCCTGTCAATGAGAAAGTTAATTTTCTTGGTCTTGAGTGTCTATACAAAACATTCAAAAGTTTCGAGCTCATGACAATGGCTTCAGTTACCTCAGACGGTAACCCAGACTCAAATGTTAGGAAATGTACGTTTCAGTACACTTACTCTAAAAATAGAAGTCTTCTATCATGGTTTTTAAAACCTTTGAACACAACTTTGCAAAAAAAAACTTTCAATGTCAAATTGTTTACAATATAATTTGTGGTATCTTTCCATAATAAGTGGTATTTATTAAAATTATGTGTTCAACACTCCCTTCCTCAAATAAGTTTAAAAATTGTGGTATCAATTTTTTTGTCTCAAAATGTCGTATTTATGTAGATTAATTTTTGAGGGGGAGCTTTTAAAACCAAATCCTTTAAATGTTTTTTGGGTACATCTTATAAATGTCAATTTTATGTATCCAAAAACATTTCGTGAAATTAAAATATGGAAATTGAAATGTACATCATTCACTAAGGCATCTCACTCCGTCTTCAACATATTTGTGGGGTAATATTATTTTTTCTTTGTAATGTCAAGTTTTAAAAATTAGTGGTATCCCACATACTGTGTTGAAGGGGAGCTATCAAAAAAATTAATTCATGCAATATCATGGTATAATTTTTCTCCCCGTGAAAATTTTCATGTCACCAATTTTAATCAATTGGTATTTCAAATACTAAGAGATTTATTATTTTAAATAAGGGGAGAAAATGTGATTAAAATATGATATAGAAGAATGTGATCTTTAAGACTCTAAGTGCAACTATTTCCTTCATGTGCAAAACAATTTCGAATCTCGGAGCACATGTGTAGGGGAAGTATTTCAAAATGTCTGTATCAATGGTTTTATGGTTCGATCTCGATACCCAACAACCAATTAATCTCACGACGTCGATGCAGTCATAAGGTGGTTAAGGTTAGGTATAAGTTCTATGATCCAACCAGAACTGGAGGGATCTACCCATGGACATTCCATAGTTAGATTAAAAGTCCTTAGGTATGATTGGAGAAGAATGAGTACAAGGGAACAATGCTGACTAAGATTGATGTTACACTGAAACAATTACAACAAGGTGTTAGTGATGATGTCTTGGTAAGCATTGACGGGGTTGAAGAATGAAAAAGAAAAGTATGGATAAAGGGTGAAAACAAAGAATCCCTTCACTCAACTTACGCAAAAACCGAGTCAATACATAATCTATCAGAATCACAAAGATGATTGTTGGTATTGAAGAAAGACGGCATGGACCCAATGATTCAATGCACAACCCTTCCCAGCCATTCGAGTTTTTCTTAAAAGAAACTTGTCTCATTTGTCACGAAGATACACACATTATCTATTGATATCTCACACCGAGATTGTTGATATTGAAAAGGTGGCAGTCAGCTCTAGCCTCCGAGTAGTAAAACCAAAGTGCACAAATCGAGTCTAGAGCCAAGAGAGATTAAATTATAAATCTCATTAGGACACAATCCATGTATAACACTTGTTGTTCACCCTTAAACCACATTTGGTAAGAAAGAGTCCTACACATTATCCTTGAGAATCTGCTAGAACATTCAGAGTGATAATTTTTAGTATTCACAGTAACGAATGGAAATCCTTCCATAGTCAACCTCAAACAGCTCTACGGTATGTGACTTGCAAGATTCTATATGAATCAAGCTTGTGATAACTGGATATCGATTTTGGTCCAGTAAAGGAATTAACGACTTAATCAGAAAGATAGTAACTATCTGATTTACTCTTACCGTGTAGGTTGCTTTCAGACGTTCTGGTAATAAGAACAAGCAAATATGGTGAATCTAATACATCTGTGCTAGAAGATCCTATGCTTTAAGCTAGAAACCCTGTCAAGGAGATTCTTTGAATCTACCTGATCACATGTATAGTATTTATACTATAAAATAGGGAACCGGTGGTTATCGCAACCTAAAATTGACAAATGACAAAGACATTTCGTCCATATTTGTTGTTTATTACTAACATTCAAATGCAGGTACATACGTCGATGTTGCAGCCCCATTCCAGCAAAAGTCAGATTCATTACCACGTTCCCATACTCAAGCTTCAAGAGTCATTCATTCATCTTAAATGCAACAAGAATGTTATCAGTCAAAAAGCTCAAGTTCATGTCAAATTTAACAACTTTGATAATCACGAACTTCCTCATCATCAAAGATCTTCAAAGTTAAATCAAGAATCGTCTTCTGAGGAGATTGTTAACCAAAGAAACATTCGATAGAAGATATTGTTAGCCTTGATGAAGAAAAGGAGGTTGAAAGCTTTCAAGACAAGTATGAGCATGTCGATCAAGAGCATAAGTTGATCAAGAAAGTCAACTCAATATGATTCAAGACAAGGAGATGATGCAAGATGAAAGATCTCAAGAACTCAAAGTCAAAAGATAAAGACTCAAGATCAAGATCACATAAACGACATTGAAAGAATGTTATCAGTCATCTTAAGCATGAATAAACAAAGCCATTACAAACAAGAAATGACGACGACAAGACCAAAGAAGGCAAAGCTCAAGAGTCAAATCAAATCTTCAACATTGGGGAGATAAAAGTCAAATCAAGATATCCTCCAACAAGAATGTCATCAGTCGAACAAAAAGGTCAACGTTGGGGCGATAGAAGTCGACCTCAACATTAGGGGAGATTGTTAGCCTTATTTTTATATAAGTCAAACAAGAATGTCATCGGTCGTCTTAGTCACAATTATTCTTGTATTGTAATAGGCTAGGCGGGTTCAACAGGCTTGGACTTTAAGCTAATATTGTCCATGTTTCGGGCTAAAAGCCCAACACAAGCCAAGCCCGGCCCATAAGCAAAAGCCCACGAGCAAACAATAGCCTTGGACTATAAATAGACCCCTCCTAGCATGTTAGGAGGTGTTGGTTACCATTTTCTTACATAGTAATCATCCAACTCTCTTTCTTCTCTCTAGCTTTCTCTCTCTGCTTTCTCTCTCTAAACTTCTTTCTCTTTTCTTCTTTTTCTCTTATTTGGTTCATCTTATTAGTGCTTATTGGTATGCTTATTAGTTGTGATATGGATTAGGTATTTGAGATAACAAGTGGTATCATTCTACAAGGGGTTTTATGTGATTCTTATGTGCATTTTTTTCTTTGTTTTCTTTGGTTCGAACACAACACAAAAGGGTTTCATTTTTTGTTTATTCAAAAACCATAAAGCTTGAAACTTTATTCTTAATCTATCTTAGTATAAGCTAGTTTTACAAGAAATACTTTGAAAAACATCAAATTTTCCATCTTTTATAAGTTTTTTTAGTTCGAAAGTTTTGTGTTCAAGAATCTTGATCCGAAATTTTTTGGTGTTAAAAGCCTTAAAGTTTGTGTTTTTATGCTTCTACTAGGCTTAGGATAGTTAGTTTTACAAGAAAAATCAAACAAAAACGTCAAAAATTATGTCTTTAAGTGATTGAAAAAAGTTTGAATATGGCGGCTTATACGCTTAGAGGGGCGATTTATACGCTTTTCAGATCCGGTGATTTATACGCTTTTTAGAGACGGCGATTTATAAGCTTTTTAGATCTGCGATTTATACGCTTTTCAGAGACGGCGATTTATAAGCTTTTCAGATCTGGTAATTTATACGCTTTATAGAGACGGCGATTTATACGCTTTTCATATTCGGCGATTTATACGTGTCCTTTGTTTCGGCGATTAATATGTTTGAAGACGACGATTTATACACGACTGTTTATACGCGGTGATTTATACGCAGTCTAAAGGGCGTGATTTATACGAAGTCTAAAGGGCGTGATTTATACGCAATCTAAAGGGTGTGATTTATACGCAGTCTAAAAGGAGTGATTTATATGCCTTGCTAAGGAGATTTATACACTTTTTCTATAGAGATTTATACACTTTGCTAAGGAGATTTATACACTTTTCCTAAGGAGATTTATACACTTTGCTAAGGTGATTTATACACTTTTCTTAAAGTGATTTATACAATTCAACTTGAGAGATATACAACATTCAAAATTAAATCAAACCACAATCTTAATCACTTCATAAAACTTATGATCCAATATCCATTCACAACATCAAAATCTTAAATACCAATACCAATTTGCAAACTCAAACATCGAATGCTCTTCACAATGTCATTATGGAAGTAGGTGGTAAAGATCATCCACCAATGTTAGCACCTGGTAATTACGTTCAGTGGAAATCCAGAATTAAGAGATACATTAACACCAAACCTAACAATGAACTCATCCACTATTGTCTCCAAAATCCACCCTACAAATTCAAATGGACTGAGAAGACTGTTCCAGTTGCAGAAGGTAGTTCAGAAACTACTACAGAAGGGTACATGGAGAACTATAAGAATGTGTCACAAGACAAAAGGAACCAATTAGATGCTAAAGCTACAGCTGTTCAGATAATTCTCACAGGGATAGATAATTATATCTACTCCATAGTTGATGCTTGTCCAAATGCATGTGAGATGTGGAAAGTAATTGAAAGGTTGAAAAAGGGTAAATCAATCAATGTTCAAGATTTTAAAACCAATTTATATTGGGAGTTTGGAAAATTCACATCATGGGATGGTGAATCACTTGAATCGTATTACTCAAGGTTCTACAAGATGATGAATGAGCTTGTCAGAAATCAGTGTGAAGTTACCAATCATCAAGTGAATGTTCAGTTCTTACTTCAATTACAACCAGAATGGCAAAGGTTTGTGACACTTGTTAAGCAGAGTCAAGAGTTGAAGACTGTCTCCTACCATAAACTTTATGACATCCTAAAGCAACACCAAAATGAAGTCAACAAGATAAGAGCTAAAAGACTAGCACGTACTGCTAATCCACTTGCACTTGCTAAACAACAACAACCAGTTTACCATCCTCAAAACCATCCTAATCACTACACTTAAAATTCCTCAACCAGATCACAACTATATGCTACCAGAAATAGAGGTAAAGCAATTGTCAACTCTCCTCCACCCACATATGATCAAGAACCTACTATGGTTGCTGAAGATGATGAAATGTCAGAGGAAAAGGAGATTGATAAACTCATGGCTTTAATTTCTCTATCATTCAAGAAAATCTACAAACCTACCAACAACAACCTCATAACTTCATCAAACACTAGTAGAGCACATCATGATAATACTCTAAGAATCAACAAAGGAACATGGTATGATAATAAGAGGGTAGTTAATGTTGTTGGGGCTAGAGAGAATGTAGGTACACAAGTGGTGCACCAGTCTGGGATTCAGTGTTATAATTTCAAGGAATATGGGCATGTAGCAAGGGAATGTCAGAATCCGAAACGGGCAAAGGATGTAGCTTATCACAAGGAGAATATGCTATTGTGTAAGCAAGAGGAAGCTGGAATCTAGTTGAATGCTGAACAAGCTGATTAGAGGGATGACACTGATGATGAACCTGATGATCAGGAATTGGAAGCACGTTATCTGTACATGGCAAAGATTTAAGAGGTTACTCCAGATGTTGCTGACAATTATGGACCCATCTTTGATACTAAGCCATTCCAAAAGGTACAAAATGATAATGATAACTAAAATGTGTTTGCCAATGACAGAGAACATCCTGAGCAACCTGAATCTGTTAATGACACATATCTGAAGGAACAAGGTGATACTAACATCACTATTGATTCATTGGATATGAGTACTAATGAAGAAACGGTTGACCAGGATGATGATGATCTTGCCAAAAAACGTGATTTGCTTGCTCCTTTAATTGAGAAACTAAAATATGAAATTGATGACATCAAAAACCGTAATAAGTTTTTGGAATCATCAAACAAGACTTTAATTGATAATTGAAAGGTAAAATTGACGATTCAAAACCAAAAATAAAAGTTTAGAATCATCAAATAAGCTCCTTTTGCATTTCCAAAGCAATGAATTTTTCTAGTTCTTTGTCTTCACGAGTTTTGTGAAACTTCTTGATTTGCTTGCTCCTTTAATTGAGAAACTAAAATATGAAATTGATGACATCAAAAACCGTAATAAGTTTTTGGAATCATCAAACGAGACTTTATTTGATAATTGAAAGGTAAAATTGACGATTCAAAACCAAAAATAAAAGTTTAGAATAATCAAATAACCATTTCAAAGAAGCAAACAATGAACTGTCAAAGACTAATCAATTGACATTCAAAGACCTTAAGAAGTTCCAAGCTGAACTTGATAGGTATCATGATGTAAATTATGTGTCAAAGATGGAAATTGATTGTGCAAAAGCTAAAGGAGATTTAACGTCATACAAAATAGAATCTCAAAAGTCACATAATGAACATACTAGAAAGATAAATGATTTAAATCAAATGATTTCAGAAATGAAAAAGGAGCTTGTTGCACATCAAGAAACCATCTCCATAATGTGAGAAGAAAAAGAGGCTCAGATGAAGTTTCGCAAAACTCGTGAAGACAAAGAACTAGAAAAATTCATTGCTTTGGAAAATAAAATAAAGATTTTGGATGATATTGTATATAAAACCAGTCAATCAATTCAAACAATGAATATGATTAATCGTAATTGTAAAACAAGTTTTTTAAAACCCGAGTTCCTCAAGAAAGCTCAAAGAGCGAATCCTCGTCTGTATGATATAGGTTGCCATAATGATAATCTTGCTTTAATGTTAGCTCCTGAATCTGATGAAACAATTCGTCTTGCCCATGAAAGTCAATCAAAATTAAGTGATTTAATCAAACCTTTTGACTATAAAAACTTGAATAATCTTTATGATTGTTCGTTCCACAACATGAAAAGTCGCCTGAACAGAGATATTTTTTAGAAATGTCAAAAATGAGTCATACACCTGTTAAGAATGAAAATTTAAAAGAGTCTTTTAATAAACAAACAACTTTGTTAGAAAAACGGATGGATGAATCCATTCCGTGGGATCAAAAGTGTAAAGGCTCTAAAGAACTTTTCAAAATTAAAAGTAGTGTTGACACGATTTTTGATGGAGTGGAACGTTGCAAACAAACAATTTCTAAAAAGACATATTTTGGTCATATAGATTCGTTCATTCAAAATACAATCGAAGGAAATTTTTGTCCCCAAATTCGAAAAATCAATGCTGATTTAGAAAAATTTCACTTATGTTTGAAAGAGGAAATAGTTGCTGATTTGAGATACTTTAATTCTCTTGAACATGAAGTAGACTCTCTCAAATCTCAACTGGAAACTCAAAAAATACAGTTTTTGAATAAAATCAATCGACTTTCCAGGGAATATTATTATGCTGATCACATGAATGTTATAGTTGGTGTATATACAACCCTTGATGAATTCACTGACTTACAATGTGATTATGTGGACCAAGTTGTGAAATGTGAACGTCTTGAAAAAGAGCTTTAAAAAAGAACCAATAATGTTAATAACAAATCTTTTAATGAATTGTCAAAAAGATTTTCTGAACTTGAACAACATTCAATTAATCTTGAACTCGCTTTACAGCAAAGTCAGGAACAACTTAATAATGATAAAGTTTGGAAAAAAATAGAATCAAATTCATTTTGAGAATTAAATATCAAATATTTTGAAATTCAAGATCTGAAAGCTCAATTACGAGACTAAGACATTACAATAAGCGAGTTAAAGAAACTCATTGAAAAGATGAAAGGAAAATACGTGGAAACTAAGTTATTGAATACCCTATTTGATTAAGGAGTACGTGGAGCCTAGAAGTTATGAGTAATCCCATTAGCATCACAAAATGCTTCAAATTGTACCTCATTAAGAAAATTCTCGATCGTGAGCCGTACGTATTGACACAATAGGATAACCTTTTTGTACCTGGATTTTCTTGCTTAAAATTTCAAAATGGACAAATGTTTCATTTTTTTCCAAAAATCTAGTGCAAGTATATCTTGAATAATCATCGATAATGACCAAAGTAGAGTAGTTTCCTCCATGACTTTGGATGGCCGACGGACTAAACAAGTCCATATGTAAGAGTTCTAGACACTTAGTATTTGAAATCATGCTTTTAGCCTTATGGATTGTGTGAATTTGTTTTCCTATGTTGCAAGTGTCACAAAAATGATTTCAAATTTTAGTTTTGGTAAGTTTCTAACAAGCTCTTTAGATGATAGTAATTGTATGAGTCGCATATTGACGTGACCTAATCTTCGATGCCATAGGGTCTAAGTATCATCTATTGACGTTAGACAAATATTATCTTTAGGTGAGTTACCAATTCATTACATAAAGTCCATTTTTTCTAATCCCTCTTCCTATGGTAATGTCGTCTTTAAGTATTTCACTACTGGTTTCACTAAAAACTACTTTGCACTTTTTATCACATATTTGATCTATGCTAAGCAAGTTGAAATTTAGATTTTCTACATGACTAACATCATAAATAGTTAGGGAGTTGTGTGTAATCGTACCTTTGCCAATGATCTTGCTTTTTGTGTTACTACCAAATACCACATTACCTCCATTAATGGCTTCGTAGGTGGAGAAAAGATCCTTGTTACCCGTCATATGCCTTGTACAACCACTATCCTTAATCCATTCATCCAGTTCCAATTTAACTTTTAGACATACCTAAAAGCATAAAAGAAATAAAGCGTTTGGTCCCCAATATCTCATGGGTCCGTTAGTATTAAACATACCGTTTGGTTGGTTCGTGTAAGGAAAAGGTGGGTATGGTCCCCAAGAAGAAAACTTAGGTGGTTGAAATTGATATCCCTAATTTTTTGAATAGTTCCAACCAACTTGATGATAGTCGCTTTTAGGGTATACGATGTTAGGTCTCCTAAGAGGCGTTTTAGGTCATGTTTGGATTTTAGTTTTTCCAACTCCTTGACCAAGTTTTAGTGTCAGTATTTGTTTGGTGTTTCCTACAATAATACTAGTTGAGGGTTTATTAGTTATTTGGACAAACTCGCTTTTGTTTTTCAAAATTTG
Source organism: Tanacetum coccineum (assembly GCA_026074375.1). NCBI lineage: Eukaryota > Viridiplantae > Streptophyta > Magnoliopsida > Asterales > Asteraceae > Tanacetum > Tanacetum coccineum. The sequence goes on along the minus strand of BQNB010012256.1, from coordinate 35,843 downwards.
TTTTAAAGTTTCATTTGCTGATACAGTTGCCCGGTACCCTCCGGTTGCACTAGCTGGTACCTTTTCAGAGGGTACTGGGTGAGACGGGTCCATAGTAGGCATTTTGGTGCTTTCTTAACCTATTTTCCCGTTTAACTCTGTTATTCGAAGCTTTATCTTTTGTGAATCCAAGACTCTTTTTATCTTTTTGTAATCTTTTATTTTTAATAATTTCTTGCAAAAAGTGACTACTATTTTAAGCTTAGAAAGTTTTGAGGAATTCATTTTTAGTTCACAAACCTCATTGTTTAGGAATTCATTTTTAGTTTTAAGGTGTTTGTTCTTGTTGATTACTATAAGACTAATTTTACATAGCTTATTATATTCATGTTGCAAAGATTCATCATTTAGGGAACTACTATAATAGGGAGTGTCGAAAAGTACCTCACTTGAGTCATGAGCCATGAGACAAATCTCGTCTTTCTTGGGATCATCATCTTCATTACTATCGCACCAACATCCTCCAACAAATGCCTTTTGGTAATTGTAGGAGTGTTTGGGACAATCGCTTATTAAGTGATTTGGATCGCTACACTTGAAACACCTACATTCTTCTTTTTCTTTCTTTTCTTCCTTCGCTTTTAAAGATGTAATTATAGTATTAAATCTAGGAAATGCGCAATCAATAGTTTCATCATCGGAAATAGTAAATTGATTTTATTGTTGAAGAAACAAATTTATTTTATTATCTTTTACTTGTTTATTAACCTGATGAGTGATTACAAGACAGTTCCAAATGTCTTTAGCGGTTTTACACATAAAGATCCTTCCATACTCCTTTTTGGGCAAAGCATTATATAAGACCATTTTAGCCTCATCATTTTTAGAAAGCATCTTTTTATTTTCGTCTTTTAATTTATCATAAGGAATAGTTTCATCTTTACCGGTTATCAAGTTTCTAACCATAGGAATGTAATCACCATCAACAATAATATGCCAAAGATCAATATCCTTAGACTTTACATAAGTTTCAAATTTATTTTTCCAATAAATAAAGCAATTAGCTTCAAAGAGAGGCGGTCTTTGCATACTTTGTAGTTTTCAGAATCCATTTAATCATTTAAAGATTTAAAATACAATCTATTTTAAAAAGCTTTAGTAACCTTGCTCTTGATGCTAACTATGGAAAACTAGAAGGGGGAGGGGTTGAATAGTTTTATCGAGTAAAATTAATGTTTCAAATTATAGATCGAGTTTTATGTGAAGTTAATGATATTGATTGATCTACACAATAAGGAATGGATATAAAGCATAAGTAAAGTAGAGCTAGAGCTAGAAGAGATAAAACCGTGACACAATTATTTATAGTGGTTTGGCTACAAGGACACCTTCATTGCCCTACTCCACTCCCCGAGTCACCCACTCGAGAGTTCATAAAACACTAGTCACCAATCTCCTTTATTCGGCGGAGAAGCCTCATAACGTTGCTTATACTTTTCTAGTACAAACCTAAATACCGCGTTTTAAAGAAGGTAGAACCAACCCAATGCTATCAACTCTTTTTACAATAATGAATGATGAAAAGTACAATGAATGAATGATCTATAAGAATTAGGAAGGTGATCTTAGAATGATGGTAGAGACTAGCAACAAAGTGAGTTAAGCTTGATCATCTCGTATGCAATATCGTCAATTTCTTCTAACAAGAGAATTACCTACAAATGATGTATAAAACTAACTAGATCTAAAAATAAGAGAGATATATCAGATTATAAGAGAGATATAAGAAGAATGGGTGAGTGAAACCTGAGAAATGGTTTGCTATTTTTAGGCGAAATTTAGCATTTTTCGTCGGTTCCTACGGTACCTTTGTGAAAAGGTATCGGCTAGTGTAAACACAGGGTCCCAGGTGACTGCCGGTGTAAATCTAAATTTTGAAGCCTAAATCTCCCAAAATCTTGTGTAATCTTCCAAGATTTTATGTGATCTTGTAAGATATGGAGAGATCATGTTGATGTCATGCATGATGTAAAAATATAAATAAAATTTACATAACTTAAAATTAAAAGTCTAAGTAACTTTGAATAATATGTTTTCTTTGTGATGTGAGATATATAAAATGTTAGAAAGACTATTTGTATAAAACTTACATAAATTTATTTTCTACTTCTAACAGTTTTATGTTTGATATCGACAAAACGTAAGAGGGTCGTAAAATAGAAATAAATATTTTTACGGCTTATTTGTATTAACACCCTCCATACACTTATGCAGAAACCGGGTCAATACATAATCTATCAGAATGACAAAGATGATGTCTGGTATTAAAGAAAGACATCATAGACCTAGTGATGCAATGCACAACCCTTCCCAACCATTCAAGTTTCTCTCAAAAGATACTTATCTTGTTTGTCACAGAGATACACACGTTATCTATTGACATCTCACTCTAAGATTGTTGATATTGAAAAGGTGGCAGTCAGCTCCAGCCCCCGATTACTAAAACTAAAGTGCACAAATCGAGTCTAGAGCCAAAAGAAATCAAATATATAAATCTCATTAGGACACAATACATGTAAAACACTTGGTGTTCATTAATAAGAATACAAGTGATAACAAAGATTCCTACACATTATCCTTGTGATCTTTCCAGAACATTCAAAGTGAAACTCTATAGTATTTCATAGTGGCGAATAGAAATCCTTCCAGTGTCAACATCGAATAACACTGCGGTAGGTGACTTGCGAGATTCTATATAATTAAACTTTTGTTAACTGGAAATCCAATGTGATATAGTATATGTGAATTGATGACTCAATAATTGAAATAGTAATTCAGTGATTCACTCTTACCGTTCTAATAGTAGCAATACTACTAGTGAGGTAACCTGTTTTAAGGTGTCCGGTAAAGAGAACGAGCAAGTACGATGAATCTAATGCATCTGTGTTAGAGGATCTAACACTTTGAGCTAGAAACCCTATCAAGGAGGTTCTTATAATGAATCTACCTGATCACAAGTATAATATTTATATTGTAAAACGGTCGACGAATGACAAAGACATGATTCATCCATATCTGTTGTTTATTTCTAACCCTTATAAATGCAGGATAAGTCGATTGCGTTACTACCTCACTCCAGCTTCATCAATACCACATGCTTATATTCATCGATCGACAAAGATAAATACATGATGAAAGCTTAAGTACATGACATAATGATAACATCAAATAGTTAATACATTTTAATATCAAATTCCCTATGAAATTGCTTATAAATATGTTATAAATGTCTGAAAACGTTACTTAATTGTTTATATTTAGTGTTCAGGGACTGAATGAGCATTTTATTAAAAGATGTGGGATTTGAACATAAATGCACTAAAGTGAAGAGTTCAAGGCAGTTTACGGCATAACACCCCTAAGGGATTACGCCGTAACATATTCTAATGAAGAAATGAGTCATCACACCTTTTACGGCATAAAGCATCTCCTAATTTACACCGTAACATTCAAAATTCATAGAAGATGATTTATTCGAGTCAGCATTACGGCGTAACATAGGCGACAAGGTTACGTCGTAACATCATTTTAGCCTAGAAGATTGGGAGCCTATGTAGCAAGGTTACGGCGTAACGTCTCATAAAGATTACGACGTAACAGTTTCAATTTATATAAATAGAGCCCTCATCTGGCTCATTCAGCATCACTCACTTCCATAACTCATAACACAGTTCCAAAGGGGTGAACCAAACCCCAAGGTCCGAAGCATTTCATCAGAAGTCTAAGGGAGAAGTCACTTTACATATTTTTTGTATTTAATCGTTCATAAAATTCACTATAAGGACAATGATGATTCAATCCATGTCTATGTTCATTAATTATTACATTTCTGTTACCATGAGTGGCTAAGCACTATAAGTGCTGTCCTAACCATGTATTTACTGTTGTTATGATTAATGTTTCCTATTCAATTATGGTTCTGTTAGATATCATTATAGCCTTTCATTGATCCATGTGTTTTGGTAGTATAGAGGGTGGCTTAGATCTTGTTAATCCTGATATTAGACTTACCATGTTAAACCTGGGATTAGCGGGGTACTAGGGTAGTTTGACACCTACCCCTAGTGTAGTAATTGACTAAATTACCGCCTTTGCTATATTAAATACTTAAAAAGCACAAGAACTCTTTTAGAGGGGGTTAATAATCGGTTTAGATTATAGATTGGTCTTAAGGGTAGTTGAGAATTAACCACTACAAACTTGGATGCCCTGCTCGTATGATCGTAGGGGAATGCGGGATCGAAGAGTAAGTATAGGACATACCTCAAATGCCAATTCAGGTCTGTCGATATTAGAACTACTAACGGAACTTATAATTGGAAATTGCACTGGAAAATGGAATCATAGCATTAGTAACGAAATAGTTAGGCTAGCACGCTTTTCTCCCTGAATACTTCTATCAATTTACTTTATTACATTTACTTTTTTGTAGTTATTAAAATCAACTTAAAAACTATTTCCAAATGTGACATAATCAAATTAAACTAGTAAACCATAGCTCTTGGGACAACCTTGGATTTACCAAACTACTACACTATATACGACCGGGTTCTCTGCTCGTTAGTGCGTGTATCGGTACACGAGTTTTATAAATTTAAAACTTAGCAATTAATTATTTAAAACAATTTTCCGCATCAAGTTTTTGGCGCCATTGCCGGGGAGCTAAATTTAGTTTTAGTTTAATTTCTTATTACTAAACATTTCAAAAAATCATAATGGCTGTGGGGGAAATCGATAACCTCACCATGGAGCAGTATCTAGCATTGACTCGAGTAAACCAGACATCGGGCATGGTCAAACCTAAAATAGGAGGCAATGTGAAATTTTAAGGTAAATAGTCAATTCATGCGAGAATTGAGGGACGATACATTTTCTAAAAATAAGAACGACCATGCCCATGAGCATGTAGAGCGAGTTTTAGACATCGTCAGCCTATTCAACATTACCATAGTATCACATGATGCTGTCATGCTGGGCGTCTTCCCCATTCCTCCAGGAACCATTGATTCCTGGGATCTCCTTAAAAAGGCCTTTATCCAAAGGTACTGTCCACCATCGAAGACTGCCATGCAGCTTGAAGAAATCCGCACCTTCAAGCAGAAAGGAGACGAAACATTATACCAAGCATGGGAGCAGTATAATGACCTACTCTATATATGCCCCACTCATGACATCAATAGCCATCAAAAGGTAAACATCTTCTATAATGGTCTTCGGACCATGAACCGCCAATTGCTTGACTCACAAGGGCCAATTCCTGGCATGACACCTGCTCAAGCGTTAACAGCGATTTAGACTAGGGCTAACCACTCCCAAAAGTGGCACGATGGGACATCCAACAGAAGAAAACCTCGGTCGAGACATGAATAAGTTGAAAGAGAATGTTCACGCTATTCAATTAGGATGTCAAATCTGCGGAGGAGCTCACCTTGATAAGGGTTGCCCTCTAAACGGGGAAGTAAAGAGTGTGGAAGAAGTTAAATATGGAGAGTTTGGTCGACCCTTCCCAAATAACAATAGACATGACGGTAGTGTGGAAAAATAGAAGGGGGGTTAAATAGTTTTCTAAATTTTTGGCCTTTTAAAATTTGTAAAACACTTTGTTTGAAACTTTTTAGTGAAGTGATCTAGATATTGATGTTTGATAATTAAGAAGTAAGAGATGTAAAAGTAAAGAGAAAATAGAGTGTAGAAAGATTTCACCAGGATACAAGTATTTATAGTGGTTCGGCTACAAGGACACCTTCCTTGCCCTACTCCACTCCCCGAGTCATCTACTCGAGAGTTTGTTAAACACTAGTCATCGATCTCCTTTCACTTGGCGGAGAAGCCTTCACAACGATGGTACACTTCTATAGGTTACAAAGATGATCACCGAATTTCTCACACACGAGAATCGATAATAACACAACTACACTTGATGTACAACTAACAATACAACAATGAATCACAGCAAGATGATCTCTTGAATGAAGTAAGAAGAATCAAGATCAAGACACTTTTGAGGCGTGCTTGAAACTTTTGCGTATTTGGCAATTCCTTTCTTGAAGTGAATTACCTACACAAGATTTAGAAAGAGATGCTAGAGAGATCAGTTGATTAGAGAGAAGATTAGATGAGAAAGGTGTATAAAAACATAAGAAATGGCTTGGTATTTATAGCCAAAAGTTTTACTGTAGGCCGGTTCTTCCGGTGCTGTTGACAGAGGGCACCGGCTTGCAAAACAAAGAGCACCGGCATACAGTAACTAAATCCGGATTTTGATTTGCAAAATCTTGAGATATCTTGTGTAATCTTATAAGATTTTCCTTGGATTTGCTGCATTTGATTATATACTAAATGAAGTAATTAAATTAATAAGTGTAAGATGATTTTGTGTAAAGTTAGGGTTTAAAAAGATTTGTGCACTTTTTCAAGTTGCATGTGCTTTTATACAAAGTTGGGAGATAGTAAAGAAATCATGTTTTGAGAAAATAAGAGGTTTGAGAAAAATGGTTTGTTATGTTTTGTCATTAATAAAACCTTAGCCTAAGTTGATTGTAGAAACGTTTTGTTTAAAACCGGTTTATTTGTATTAACAATCTCCCCCTTTTTGTTGATGACAAAACATATTAGGCCAAAGGGATGATTAGATTTGTATTTAAACTTGGTTACTTTCTCCCCCTTTTTGTCAAAACAAAAATGGAATGTAAATGTATGAGAAATGTAGAGATATTGTCAAGATGGAAAGCTCCCCCTTGATGAATGCTATGGTGACTATAAAACAAATATGTTATAAGCAATGATGTAGGTCTCAGCCCTAGATAGATCTTTTAAGCCTGTGATGAATATAGAGCACTAATGTAATCAAAAGTAACTCTGTGAGAGACTCTAACAAATCAATCTATTGTTCACGCGGAAAATAAACAATAGTGCTAAAGAAGAATTACTAAAAACAATACTTTGATCCTCTATGGATCTTTTCTATTAATTGTGAAACTGCTTCTTGATTGTTCAATCGTCTGTCAAGCTAAAACCGTGTGGTTTCATTTATAGATATGAAACCCTAAACTAATTCTCCTAGAATTACGTTTACATGAGTCTATCTATTACTTCTCATGTCTATCCATACTAGAACTTATCCCAGAGTCACTACGTTACTCTACCAGGATTAATTTGTTCTACCAGTAGGAACAATATAACCAGCAGGAACTATATACCTGCCAGTAGGAACTTTAATACTAACAGTAGCAATTACTCTACCAGTAGGAACTACATACCTACCAGTAGGAACTAATAAATACAAATATACCTAACAAATGAGATAGGTTCCCCCTTGTTTTCTTAGTTCCTGTAAAGAAAAGTTAGAGGTCCAAGAAATAGAAATGGCGTACTGTAGTACCGTCTAGCCGGTGCTGATTTATCAATGGCACCGGTTTGTTATCGAATGGCACCGACTGACTAAAGAAAAGTCAATGATCACGAATTTTACACATAATTTTTTGAAGAAGATAACAAATGTCCAAGCACAAATGCTTTTTATTCAGGTACAATAATAACATAAAGGATAATATGATAACTTAGGATGAGCAAGAGATTCTTAATGAGGATTCCTAATGAATCTACTTAGTTTTATTAAGTCTCTTTTATTATATGTTATGAGTTATGACATTTAGGCGGTCGAGAATGTGGTTGAGAATGAATCTCATTTCTCCTTGGAGGTTGTCGACCAAGACTTAAGTTCTTTGGCAATGTTCACAAAACATCTCATGGACGAGCAAAGGAAAAGGGTTGTTAGGTCCCAATGGCGGAAGAGGTAAGAGTTGAGACGGTGGAGGAGGTAAGCATTGTGGAGGGAGAGGAGGAGGTGTTGGTTCTAACTCTGGAGTTGGCGAAGGAAAAGAAGAGTTCATTGGAGGAATAGGAGGTGGCTCATTTGCCAAACGTTCAATGGTTGCAAAGGATGGTCTAGAAGGTGATGGATTCGTTGTTGATGGTGGAAGATCACCCCTCGCACCTCAAGTACAGGATGGAGAAGATGGTGAGTAGAGAAACAAGAGTTCAATGGGATCAATGCCTAATAATTACCTTGAGTGACTTCCGATGGTTGAGTAGGAGCGGGTGGTGGCGAAGTCAATGGCGAGGAATTGTCTTTAATAGTACAAAGCACTTTTCATTGGAGTTTATATGGTAGTTGATTTGGAGAAGAGGTAGAGTGTTATTGGAGAAGTGGTGGGGGGCTCCCGATGTGTAAGTCCGATGTTGGAGAGAATTGGTTGATAGGAGGAAGAAGAGGTTCATAAATTGACAAAGCAACATGGCCTAACACTATTCTTAACGGTCATTTAGATTAGTTTTGTTCTTCCTTATGCATGTGAAGATAGCATTGTGAAGAAAGGTAAGGAAAGAGCAAAAAATGGTGCCCTTGTTATTGAAGCAGATTTGAGTGGACGTAAAATGTTTTGCTTACTAATTTTAGTTAAAATCAATGATTAGATATGGCAAAGTCAACTTTTAATTCTTATAGCCTAAGTGATTGTGACAAGGAGGAAAATTTTTGATTTAACTTTGAAAAATTTCATATAATAATAGCTAGAACATGTCTTCGGTTTCTGCCGGTGCAATCTAAAGAGGGCCCGTCTTGAAATTGGAAGTGGCGCCGGCCGAACGGACAGCAGGTTTTTGTAGTTAAGTTTTTATGAGTAAAAGTTTTGATACTCTTGGAGTGCAGTTTTTCTCGACTCGAAGAACAGAAAAAAATTTGTTTTAATTTTATTGTAAAAACCAAAGCCTTTTAATGTAGCTACAATGAACGTGTTTGAAATGACATATTGACCATGTGTTTCTTTGTATACGTTTACGAGACAAGTTATACAAAAACGTTTTTATTTGTATTAAACAATGTATTACAGGTAAAAAATGAATTGACACAAATGAGGAAGTATTTAAGAGAAAGGTTTTAAGCGTTTGGTTTTTAGATTTCTAAAGATGCGTAAGTTGGAATAGGTTAATTTGAGCAAGTAGATTTAACATGACCCCAACATTGCATGTGTGAGATGGATGTCAAGGTCATATTCTTTTCATCTTGGAAAAGGATATAGATATTTCCAGTTTTATGCGGGTAAAGACATCTGGAGTAGTAGAACTATCTTGAGAGGCATCTGAATATTTTTCGAGCTCCAAGCAAATAGTACGTCTGATTTCTTGCTTAAATTCAAAACTGTCAAGATGATCGAATTTGTGATCCAAGTCATAGTTTGAATAATGAATTAGATTAATACCCAAGAATCATCTGAGCTCCTAACACACTCATTTTAAAGAAAGCAAATCAAAGATTTATAAACCATATTCCAAGAGAAACTAAAGGAAGTACTGAGAAGGATTCATGATTTCTATTCTTGCTCATGAGGCGAATGGAAATCATTTTCTTTCTAGTACTGAAAGTTATTTTTGAACTTGAGATCTTAGACTTCTTTTTAATTTAAGTTTGTCCTATGACGGTTTCCTAAGGGATGATCTTTAGACTCCTTTGATGTTTGAGATTTTGTTTATTAATGTTCATTTTCCTTGACTTCTAAGTCTTTACTTTGGTTTTCTATGATGTCGACTTCTAGTAAGTCATCATCTACTAAAGGAGGTGAACTAGGAGGAGGAGTTTCATCAAACTTGACATTGAGAGATTCTTTGACTTTCATGGTTTCTTTATTTAGAACTACATAAGCTTTACTATTAGGGGAATATCCTAAGAAAAAATTTCGTTGATTTAGTCAAAAAAGAAAAAAAACGAATTGGTAAAGGTAGTCTTTGGTATTTAAAATGAAACATTTACTACCAAAAACTTTATAAGTATTATAAGTTGGGCTTTCTACCTTTGAAAAGCTCATAAGGAGTTTTTCTGAGGAAAGGTCTAATAAGAATCCTATTTAGAATGTAGGTGGAGGTGTCAACGGCATTACACCAAAACTTTTGAGGGATTGATTGTTCATTTAGCAAAGTTCTACTCATTTCTTTAGTTCTATCTTACGTTCTACTAACCCCCATTTGATTTGTGAGTATGTGGAGCCGAAAAGGTATCATATGCCATTATCCCCCCCGCATCACAAAAAGTCTCCGAATTATACTTCATTATCAACTTCCCGTACCCATGATCCGTACATTTGAAATAATACGCAACCCATTTGATTTGAATCTTTTTACTTAAAATTTCAAAATGGTCAAATGCTTTATTTTTGTGTTTTAAAAATCTTGTCCATGTGTATCTTGAGTAGTCGTCGACAATGACCAAAGTGTAGAAGTTTGCCTCCGGAAACGTTGAACTCAGGCCGACGGACTAAACATGTCCATATCAAAAGTTCTAGACATTAGAATTAAGACCGAGTTTTTATAGCCTTTTGGCTTACATGTACTTGTTTTCCAACGTGCAAGCTATCACAAAAGTGGTTTTTCAAAATTTAGTTTTGGAATTTCTAACAAGCTCTTTAATGATAGTGAGATGTATAAGTCGCAGATTGGCGGTGACCCAATGCTTTGATGCCATAAGTCAATATCATCGATAGAGGTTTAGACCAATAGGGCGTCTTTTGGTGAGTTCCCCATTTTCATAATGTAAAGGCCATTTTTTCTAATTCCTTTTCCTATGGTTATATCCACTTTTAATTATTTCGCTAACCGGTTCACGAAATAGCACCTTGCAACTTTTTATCCGCCAATTTGACCTAGTGCTATAAGATAAAAACTGAGATTATTCTACGTGACTAACATCATAGAAGGTGAGAGAGTTATGAATAAATGTGTACCTTTGTCGTTGATCTTAGCTTTTAGTGTTTACTACCTAACAACACGTACCTCCATCAAAGGTTTTTATAGGAATGAGAAAGATCTTTGTTTCCCGTCAGAATTCTAGTACAGACCGTTATCTTGGATCCATCATCGGTCAATTTCATCCACCTTTTGACATTCCTCATACATAAAACAACTCAAGCATTTGGTCCCCAATATCTCATGGGTCCGTTAGTGTTATGCATACATACGTAATTGGTTGTCCCATGTATGGAAACGGAGGAAAAGGACTCCATTGATTATACATGGAGGTTGAAATTTTGTTCATGTTGTGTGCCATTATCCAACCTACTGCATAAATCGCTTTTGGGTATAGGCTACTAGTCCTCCTATGGTCATTTTAGGAGGCGTTTGATTTTACTTTTTCCATGTCCTTTGACCTAGTTTTAGAATTGTGGTAGTTTGTTACCTTTTGTGTGCCTAAAATAGACTTATGGTGTGTGTCCTAAATATAGACTTTTTTGGTAATTAGTACGGAGTCATTTGTTTAACTACGTTGTTTCCAAGTCTTTTTCTTTCTGAACTATCCATCATATACCCGTGCTGTTTCGAATTGAAACAATGCCGGTGTTGTTGATTGATGGCACCGGCCAAGCCGGTTCTACAGAGAGCTTTTAAGATGACCTTCTAATATTAGATTTAAGTTTCTAGGGAAGCTATAGAGTCTTTGCGTATCCTAATCCACACTTTGTCTTTTGACGGTTTGTGGCATATTCAAGCAATTTTTTGTAAAACAACTACTATGCTCGAAACTACTAGTTTTTGATTTTAGAAGTTAACTCTACATCTAAGTTCATTACAAACATTACAATGCTACTAGTTTCTTTATACCTTTTTCTAATATGTCTACTTGGTTTTAAGTTCATTAATGGTCTTTTTGAGTATTTATTTTTAGCCTTTAATGTTTGTTTTTTGTAATAATTCTAAGACTAATATTGACCCAAGTGTTTTCAGACTCATTTTGCTAGATTCGTTTATCAAAGACTAACTACTATAGTAAAGCTTAACGGATAGTACCTCGTTTGATGAGCCATGATAACATATCCTTCCTTTCTTGAGTCCCCTCTCCCCACTGTCGCTTCCAACTTCCGACAACGAATGCCTTTTGAATCACCGAAGAGTTTGGGGGCAATCACAAGAAGTGATTTGGATCACCACACTTGAAGCATCTTCGTTCTTCCTTTTTATCTTCCTTGATTTTTTGGAAGTTCTTTTTGTCGTCATAGGGTTGTCGGACAAACTTGCCTCTTCTTCTAAAGAATTTCTTGAAATCCCTTACGGCCATTGCATATTCCTCATCATTGCTATCCGAGGAAGATGCATCATCATCACTCAAGACTTGTCTTGCTTTAAGTGCGAGAAGCCCTTGTATTTTTTCCTTCTGTTCTTTGCAATCTCTCAGTCATTCACAGAACTACTTCATATACTTGAGGTGCCCACAATTCGTCAGAGATAGCTTTGACAAGTCTTATTCTTTATCGCCGTACCATTTGGGATCGCCTTTTCGCATGGAGAGCCCTCAAGAATTTCCTAACATGGTTACGACTTGAAAAAGATTCATCAAGTGCTTTAAGAGAAGTAATAATGGTATTAAATCTAGAAAAGGCACAATCAATGGTTTCATCGTCGGTAATTGTAAACTCCTCATATTTTTGAACAAAAAGATCTATTTTATTATCTTTAACTTGTTTGTTACCTTGATGAGTAGTTATTAAAGAATCCCAAATATTTTGAGCCGTGTCACACATGAAAATTCTTTCATATTCTTTTTTAGGTAAAGCATTGTATAGAACCATTTTAGCTTCATCATTTTTGGAAAGCATTTTCTTTTGATTTTCATCAAGTTTTTCATATGGTGTAACAACATCCTTGCCATCTTTGTCTTTGATGGTAGGTTTGTAGTTACCATTAGCTATGATATACCAAAGATCAATATCCTTAGACTTCCACGGTTAATTTCATCGGTTTTTTCCAATATATAAAACAATTTGCCTCGAAGAGAGGTGGTCGTTGCATAGATTGACTTTCTTTGTAGTTTTCCGAATCCATAATCGTTTAAGAAGATTTAAAATACAATTTATTTTAAAACTTTGGTAACCTAGCTCTTGATGCCAATTGTGGAAAACTAGAAGGGGGGTTGAATAGTTTTCTAAATTTTTGGCCTTTTAAAACTTGTAAAACACTTTGTTTGAAACTTTTTAGTGAAGTGATCTAGATATTGATGTTTGATAATTAAGAAGTAAGAGATGTAACGTTAAAGAAGAAAATAGAGTGTAGAAATTTCACCGGATACAAGTATTTATAGTGGTTATCGGCTACAAGACCCTACTTGGCCCAACTACTCCACTCCCCGAGTCACCTACTCGAGAGTTTGTTAAACACTAGTCACCGAGCTCCTTTCACTTGGCACGGAGAAGCCTTCACAATGATGGTAATACAACTTTATAGTTACAAAGATGTCAACAATTCTCGACATCAATGTCGATTTTGTAATCGATAAAAAACACAACTACACTTATGTACAACTAAGCAATACAACAATAGATCACGAGCAGATGATCTCTTGAAATGATGTAAAAAAGAATCAAGATCAAGACACTTTTGAAGGCGTGCTTAAAACTTTTGCTATTTGGCAATTCCTTTCTTGAAGTGGAATAACCTATACAAGATTTAAAAATAATGCTAGAGAGAGAGAGAGAGAATCAGTTGAATTCGATAGAAGATTAGATGATAAAGTGTATTCAAACATGAGAAATGGCTTGGTATTTATAGCCAAAAGTATTTAACCTGTAGGCCGGTTCTTCCGGTGCTGTTGACAAGAGGGCATCGGCTTGCAAAACAAAGAGCACCGGCATACAGTAACTAACTTCCCGGGATTTTGATTTGCAAAAATCTTTGAGATACTTGTGTAATCTTATAAGAGTATCCTTAGATTTGCTGCATTTGAATTATATACGAAATGAAGTAATTCAATTTAATAAGTGTAAGATGATTATAATGTAAAGTTAGGGTTTTTAAAAAGATTTGTGCACTTTTTCAAGTGACATGTGCTTTTATACACAGTTGGGAGGATAGTAAAAAAATCATGTTTTGAAAAAATAAAGGTTTGGAAGAAAAATGGTATGTTATGTTTTTGTTCATTAATAAACCCTTGAGCCTAAGTTAATTTGAAAAAACGATTTGTTTAAACCGTTTATTTGTAGTAACAAAATATTACATATACATTGAATCAAGCCAAAAACGGCGATACATAGAATAAGAAATACAACATAATAAAAAAATCAGAAATTGGAAAGAACATGTCTGGATGCAAACATGATCATTAGGAATATATAGCATTACGAGAAGATGATAATAGGTGATTAAGACGGGGCTTAGGATTCCCAGACAGCTTCCATAGGTAGCCGGTGATAGCGGTAGAAGGGAAATGGAAAGTTGATTTTTTTTTGAATTGAAGGATAAATGAAGGAAGAGAGAGATGTGTGATTTTTTTATATCGAGTAGATGCAGTGATGGGTTATGGGGAGGTGTGAAGGGGTTTTGAATTTGGAATGGATTATAACACCCGAAATTTTACGCCAAGACATCATATCGTAGATAAGGCAGGGATTTGAAAATAGAGAATTGTAAAGTGTGTACTCGGGAAATGGTGTGACAGGAGTATTTTAATTATTTAACAGAGTATATATGAATTATTTATAGTACAATTTCATATAGCGAGAGTAGATGGAAAAGGTAGTGTACCTTATTAAAAGCAGAAGATTTTGAACAGGAGCAACTGATTATCAAGGATGCTTTTACGGTTTTATATATATATATATATATATATATATATATATATATATATATATATATATATAATTTAAGTCCAATTTTTTTTTATTAAAAGATAGGTGAGCCCATAATAGAAAGAAGCCTAAACCAAAGAGTGTTCAGATCCGCGGTTCTGTTGGCTTACCTCAGCCGGTGCTGTTGATTGATGGCACCGGCGGAACCGGCTTGTTGGGCCAGCCCGAAACAACCTTCTTTCTTTTACAAATTTTTCCTACGTCAAGCTTTTTAAGAAAACATATAATGGAAGAGTGTGTATATGCCTTATGATTTTAGTTTTTTTTTGAAAAATATTCGATTGAATATTTGAAGATTTTTGAAATACAGTTTATTTGAAAAATCTTCGGTAACCTGCTCTGATACCAATTGCGGAAAACTAGAAGGGAGGGGGGTTGAATAGTTTTCCAATTAAAAATCTCTTTTTAAATTTTTTTTTCTCGTTTTAGATCTTAAAGTGAACGAATAAACATAAGTACTAAACACATGATATGATATGATAAGTAAAAGGATATGTGACACAGTATTTATAGTGGTTCGGCTACAAGGTCACCTACCTTGCCCTACTCCACTCCTCGAGTCACCTACTCGAGAGTTCGAATACACTATTCATCAATACTCCTTTTGACCGGCGGAGAAGCCTCACAACGTCGCTTACCCTTTTATCTGGTGCTAAGCTAAACACCAGGTTCTATACAGAAGAACCATGTCCTCACACAAGCTTACACCCTATTATGATACAAAGATAGATATCATGTCCCAACAATATGGAACATAATATGTTGATGTGCTTGCCCTCTATTAGGTGCCAAACACCAACACCATTTACAACTTACACCAAACTCTTATAAGCAACACTTAGTCATATGACTTTCATCTATTTTATTACAATGAATGTGAAGTGATATCTTGAGATCAGTAGCTTGATCCATGAGTGATGGGATACCCTTGCTCTAAGAGAGTCGTAGAACTTGATCCTCAAATGGCATACTCGGTAGAACTTCTTTTATTAAGAAATCTACGAAACACTAAAATGAAAAAATCATGATAGAAGATCAGTGATTAGCTGAATATTTAGAGAGAGAATTTATGTTGATGAATGCCTAAACCAAAAGAAATGAGTTGGTATTTATAGGCATGAAGGTTACTGTAGCCCGATCCTGCCGGCACTTGGTGAATGGAACCGACCAACCAAAATCTATGGCACGGCCTACAGTAACCAAATCCGAATTATAAATTACAAAATCTTAGAAGACGTAGGTAATCTGCTAGATTGTTTTTCAAGATAAGGTAGAAAAGATGTCTTTTATTAGTTTTGAAATATTTAAAGGTTTTTGTAAATATTCTCTAATAAAGTGGTTAAAATATGAAATATATACATTTTTATTCTAAGAATATATTTAAGTGAAGAGTTTGTTTATGAGAGAAGCGGGGTTAGAAAACTATTGGTTTAAAACTTATGACTTTTGTTGTTTTGATAAGTTTATGTTTTGTTATTAAACACAACAAAGAAGATCGTAACATATAAAATAAAACGTTTTTAAACGTTTATTATGTATTAACAATCACATCACTTCCAGCTCATATCCAACTCATCCTCTTATCTTAACATTCAAATTCAAAAGTTGAATTGGAAACCTTAGGCTCCAATCCATCACATCATGCAGACTCATGACAACTTACATACAACCCTTATCCTTTCAATTTGAATTTAAAATTCAAATCCTCACCCTTACCACATCCACACTTCCTCTCAAAGCAAAAGAATATTCCTTTGGTATATTTTTTATTTTCTAACTATGCTAACTCACTCTCTTAACCATGGTTAGTTTCTAACCAATCCAATTACATGCGAGGAATAACCAAACATACTCTTTGTCCAATGGTTCTTTCCTATCTCCTTTGAATTGGACAAACACCCCTAAATCTTCTTTTAAACACATCACAAACGATTTTATCAAACGGCTATTTAAGTTGGTTGACCTTAAGTGTAAGAATAGTGGAAAGGTCAAATCGTGAAGTATAATTGAGGGTTTTACAAGAACGTGTATTTAAAACGTCAAAAACCCAAAACGAGCTTCTGATGCGCTGGCCACGCGCGTAGGGCCGCTGGGCTCCAATTGGGTTTTCCTTTTTGGCCTATAAATACCCTTTGGCTCTTGTATTCTTCAACTCTTGTCATTCTTTCTTTCCTCTCTTTTCTGTTATCATATCCTCTAAGTCTAACACGTCTTGTGTTCTAATATTCTCTTCTATCATCTATTGAATATAACACGTCTCCGCAAGAGAGACACACAAGTACCTAATCCACACTTGTGTGTTGTTAGTCGAGAGTCTTCTTTCGTATACCCTTTCAATTAGAATCGAGTCTCTAGGTTAGTTTAGGACTTGATTTGAAACAATCAACTATCTTTCAATTTGGTTGTAAGGGAAGTTTTGTATCTTAGTGATCTAGTTAGGGTTTTAGTATACTTCCAAGGGGAAGTTCTTAGTGGTTCTAGTTGATCTTAGTGATCCTAGAAGAAAAGTCAAATCACGGGTTCTTAGAGGTGGATTTCGAGGGTGGAATACCGCAGGGAGTAGCTCTTCATAGTGAGCGTTGATCTTAGTGCATATCGGTTGATGAAGTTGTAATACAGTTTATAGTCCACCATAAGGATTATACTAGAGTACTTGTATATGTGTTGTGGATTCGCAACTAGACGTACGGATGGTTTAAACCCCCATCCCGAACCAGTATATATTGTGATATCTTTCTTTTTCTCTATCTACTTATTGTTCATATTTCTAAGTAGATCACTACACTACTCGGTTCCTATAAGACTTGAAGTTTTATAGGCTTCAAAGAAGTCAAGAAGACTGTATTCCCTCTACGTTTTACAGGTAAAATTATTTTAGAAAATGGTGTTCAACAAATTACTTTAATGGGTTACTGAACTTTCTCTTTTATCATTTTGGTTTCTCATTTCAAGTTTGTATATGGTTTTACTTGTTGGTCAAGAGTTTTACGTATTACATGTGGTAAGTTATAAATTACTATTAAATTTGTGAAATACTCTATATTGTTAAGTGCATCTTATTATTTAATTTTGAGAAGCTCATTACTAATTTCAGTTTTGGATTACACATATTGATAAAAATTACATATAAAGGGTATATGTGTAAATGTGTGTTAATTTACTTTCCTGTCCTTACCACTTAAGAACATGAATGTGTGAACTTTTTTTTTGATTTTCTTTCATTTTCTTTCATCTCGAGAACACAAAAAAACAATTTACTTTTCTTTCTTTCCTCTTCCAGTCATTTCATTTCATTTCTTTTCTCTTGTATAAGACCCCGAGAACGCAACATAAGTGATTTGAAACCGAGATAAAAACTTACGACTAATAACTTGTTTGCATAAACTTTTACGTAGTATGAAGTTATATTTGTTATTATCAAAACATAAATATCGTAAAATATAAATATCGTGTTTACGCGAATATTTGTATTAACAGAAATATATGGAGCAAAGTATTTGCGAAAGCCTACTTAAACTTATGTGAAAAAACTTTATCGGTCTCACGAAGAAAAGCACCGGTTCTCGGGAATTTTAGGAAGCCTTTATTGTATGGATAGGGAGTGGTTCGGTTGTCTAAATGCATAGGCGATATTGTAAATGCAACCATGGTTCAAATCCGTTCATTTTACTAGAAGTTGTTGCATCACAAGACTTATAGATATGACATGCTTTCTATGGTGTTTTGGGGCAAATAAAGACACCAATTGCCTATATTTAAAAAATCTCAAAGACGAAGAAGCACCAGAGGTTCAGTTTGTGGCTAACGACGTAAGTTAATATGGGGATATATCATGTTGACGAAATATATCCAAAAAGGTTGGCACTTGTTAAGTCAATTTCACATCCAAGCGACGATGACCACGAGAGAATACAATATAAGCGAATGCATGAAGCGGAAACAAAAGATGTAGAACGAGTGTATGATGTTCTAAAAAAAAGGCTATATTAGCCAAACCCCCACGTACGATGTCTATTGAGCATGGTTCTAAAATGCGCGCAAAGGCCTCCCAAAGGCCACACAAAGGCGCGAGGCGTGACCTTCACGCCACGCAATGATATGCACCACAGGTTTATAACTATATCTCTATACAAACATATACAGAGAGTTGCAAGATTCACTGAGCTAACCTTCCTCAAGATATAAAATAAATAGTGGAATCCATCACCAAATGTAGAAGAATCCATTGACCATGTAAATTCAGGTGCATTAAATAACGGGCGCTTAAAGTGTGGCTGCAAAACATGAAAAATCATCAGATTAAAGCAAGACACAGGTCATGTGTTTGATGACTTTTTGTGTTGACTACCTGACCAAAAGCAATTGAGATGAAAATCTCGTTAGGTTTTAAAACCCTATGAACACCTTGAATAATCGCTCTAATTCTGACATATTATCAAAAAAAATCTAATTTATCCGTAGTTCACTTCTTTCTTGTGTCATCATAACCTGCAAGAACATCATTCCAACATTTGGATTGAGATTTAGAACATAAATTAAGAGGGTGTTTGGATGTGAGTTGTAAAAGGTTTCAAATAGGGGTGGCAATTTCTGACCCGACACGAAACCCGACCTGAAACCGACACGAAAATTAACAGGTTCGGGTTGAGTCTAAATATATTTGGGTCAGGTTTGGGTCGACATATCTAACCCGTTTATTAAACAGGTCAGGTTCAGGTTGAGTATAAATTAAGCGGGTCGACCCACCAACCCATTTAAGATTTCTATTCTTAAATTTAACATTATTTATATTTTACTATACGGGTTAAATGGGTTAAACACAGTCGTCCCCAAATTCCCTTGTAACGTGTTTAAGCCCCATCAAACTTTATTTATTAGTTTCAGCTAAGCCCCATCAATAAATTGGCTTTCGGGTATGTCAGATTGTAATATATATCTATAACATATATATGGGGCTAACTATGACTGGATTAATATGAAATAGTGACTCAACGCCACCTCAATGATGACATGGCGCAAACAACGATGACATGGCACATATGAGACAATAATTTTAAATAATTTTCGAATTTTTAATTATTTTTACCTTTAATTGATATTTTTTTTGTTTTTTTAAAAAAATTTCGAATTATAGAGAATAGCATACATAATCTGAAATTTTAAATAATTTGTCATTAGCAAGGTTTGAACTCATGACCTATGGTAAAGAACCAACAAGGTTTACCAACTGATCTAAGCCACCATTTGTGTTTTCCTATACAAAACAATAATGATATGGTCTAAAAATAAGTTACAGAAACTTATGGAGATTTGATATCTTTTTATTTTCAAAAATATATTTCAGATATACTCATAATTACGTAACTAAACATATCTTCACATATATAGATAATATACTCTCTAATTATTTTAATATTCGTCAAAATCAATAAATATTTGACTTTTTGATCAAGAAAACCGTATAACTGATAACCCTAAGCATGTCACGATCCTAAAGTGAGTAACCCACTGGTAACATATCAATGAATCAAAAACCATAATCTAAATCCCTGGCATCCAAGATCTCTAAGCACCAAATCACCTATGTTTAAGGAACAAGCAGATGCTATTCAACTCTTTTGTGACATCAATTTACTAAAGCAATTGTACACGTGTATCTGCTATATCAATTTACTAATGTATCCTTTTAGCATTATTTATTTTTTGTTGTTGTTGGTTGTTATTGATTGACCCTTTTTTAATAGTCTCACTCGCTCGTCGGTGTATGTGCAATGGCTGAGGCTGATCTTCATTTAATTCTGATTTACCCTACCGGAGATATTAAGATTATCATGCATCACGTTAATTGTTAGGTTATTTGTTTTATTATGTGGCTATATATACTTGTCTTTATAATGATCATGTTTATTGTTGTTACTCAGATATAATGATTGAAGGAGATTTGCGATTTTTACAAGCGGCCGCAAAGGCTCATTCTGGTTTGGTGGGTGAATTGTACACATGTATGCAAAAAAGGATTGTCTTTTTTGCTGAAGGTATGTATGTATGCTGCTATATCAATTTACTAATGCAACTTTTCAATGTTAATTTTATACCCCCCTTCGTGTGTGTGGCTTGGCTTTCAGTTCTCTATATTGTCCAGATGATGAGGCATGGAGGTTATTTAATTCAATTGTTTAGTTGATATATATCATGTGTTAACCTCTTTATTTACACGTGAATCGGAAAATATGATCTTTAAAACATTGTTGTTTGCAGCTAATGAACATGGTGATCAACCAATGTTGAATATTCAAGTAGATGTTTCAACCCCGTGAATATTAAACCACATAAAACATTAAACATAAAACTAAAGTTTGTGTATCAAATAGGGTTACATTCTTTGCGGCCCTCTCACCAACAATTCATGGACTTTAATCCTAGAGTTGAGTTTGCTCATCGTATGGCTCTTATATCCTATGATATTTATAAGGTAATTCTAAACAGATTACTACTAAATTATTTGGCTATGAGTTATTTTGATTTTTGAACATAGCATGATATTGCAGTCTGCAGTGGAAAATTTTGGTGGTGACTATATGAACACTGCTAAAGCGAATTCGTTATGCTTAAATAGTCTTCAAAGATATGAGGAGGTGAGCCAATTGTGTTAATTTATAGAAGCATTTTGGATATAAAACATGTAGCCATCTAAAATTTTGAACTACAATGCACAAGTGAAATGGATCTCAAAAATATTTTGGACCCGGTTTTTAATAAAACTGATCCAAAGCAATTTTGCCAAGTAATATCTTTCTCCATCTTACCTCCATGGTTGTCTTTAAAGAATGCAACTACTCCCATTTTCCTCTTGGTATACTAATACTTCTGTTTCACTATTGGTATCCCAAAGTATCTAAATGACCGTCATATTGAATATTGTGAATATTTTGTGCAGAGATTGCAGTTTTGGTTCAGCGGGCTTCTTTGGTTACATGCTTGCATTGCTGCAACGTAGAGTTGGTAGCGATCTCCATTGAACTGGTAAGTCCTAGGTTCTTCATTCTTTTAGAAGGAGCAAGCATAATTCTTTTGTTAGATTTTGGTCAGGGTATAGATGCCTTCTTTGCTGTCTGAGGAGAAAGCTTACTATCATCAGTTGAAAATGATACTTTCTTCGTGGAGGATAAGACATCTGCAAGCTATGAGGTATTTTATTTCCGCTCAGCATTGTTTTACAGCGTTGTATCTACTTGCTGGTTTATAACTATGGAGTGCCAGATTAAGAAAATATAGATTAATGTTACTCCATTATTACCTTCATTGTAACTCTTGTTGTAGATGCCACGTATCTTTAGTGCATGTTCTGTTATGTCCCTGCTTCAATTGCTAATTTGTATGTCAATGCTAATCAATGGCCGCCAAAATTATGTTTAAACTTAGTTTGCTAAGCATCCGTATCATACAATAACTTCCTCTGTTTATTCAGGTTAAGAGGTGAATGATTGATTGCTTCTAACCTTCTTGGGTATTCCATGCCCTCCAGGAACCAATGGCCCTTCGGTTTAGCGGTATCCGAGGGGACAAGTGTGTGGTTTCTGAGTTTGTGTGAGAATGAATAGTTTAAGTGTGTGAGTTTGCATTTAGAAAAAAATACTTGCCATCCAGGAGCAACAAACTGGAGAGTTTGAGCTTTTCAAAATCTAGCAATAGGGACATTTTCCTTTGAGCTAATAGATGCATCTAATTTTGTAGCAGTTTTTTTGACCAAAACTGATTATTGCAACATTAAGTCATGGTTAGTATCACTTTAATGTCACGTTCAAACGCCCCCTAAAATTTTAGTTATGAGATACCTACTGAATGTCATTATCGTTATATTAGACTACATACGTGGGTAGAAAACAAGCCCGGAAACATATGGTTATCATCTCAGTATTCAGTTCTGATGTAACAATGTTTTGGTAGAACGCTTGCACAACTTGAAGATGGTGTGGCTCCTTGTGAGGCTCAAATGGAGAGTTGGAAAACAAATCTGTCAATTATGGTTTCAAAAGAGAGAAAATCCCTTCAACAATATTCCAACTACAAGGTAAATTTTCGGTTCTCTTGTTTTGCATGAAAATGTTTAAAAAAACTTACAGTGGTTTTCCTGATCCAATTGGCTTTATGAGTCCCTATGCATGATTATGGTTTACTTTGTTTGTAGTGAATCAGTAATGGTTTACTCAGTTAAGAAATAATTAAGTTTACAAAGAATAAAACTATGTTTTGTTGCTTCAACGAACACTGTTGATGTAAGGCGAGAATACCAATGGAGCTATCTGAAAGAGGAAAAAAGTGGTCAACTGACAGCATAGTAAGCATTGAGAGACGCTCTGATGATGATTTTACATAATCAATGCATATATTACCGTTTACTCTGGCTTTCTACTTTTTCAACAATACAATATCAATCAAACATTAGAGATTATTTATGATTATCATGAACAGGCATTGCTTGTAGAATGCTAATATAGACATTAGACAACCATTATTTTGTTAGTAAGGAATAAGTCTAGGGTTGAGCAAAACCAACCGAAAACCGAACCAAACCGACAAACCGAGCCGAGTTGAATCGACCGAAACCGAACCGATCATTTTCGGTTTTGTATGTTTATGGTTTTCGGTTTCGGTTTTGTCAGGTCAGTTCGGTTCCGCCTAAACTATCTATTCGGTTCGGTTTCGGTTCATATTTTTCCACAACCTCGATTTTTGGTTCGTTTTGGTTTTTGTCTGTTCGGTTCGATTTTGAACCGATGCTCACCCAGGCAATGATGAATAACTTACTTTTGCCTGAATAGCTAAAATAACCCCAAGTAATACCACTATCATCGTCTTAAGTTGGTTAATTAGGTTAGAAGTTAGCTATGATATCAGTTAGAGTAGTGTAAATTACCTTGTTTTATCTTTATGTAACTGATACATACAGTAATACACATTCAGTTTTGTGTAATGTAATTATGTAAATCCCTTGTGATGTATTATATTTTCTTTTTGTTTTTATAATTTAATGCATATTTACTATTTGAGAACATCTTCTTTGTTTTTTTTCTTTATGTGCCCAACTGGTATAACTAATGAAACCCGTTCGCTGGAATTGAGATATTATTCAAAGAGAAAGATTCTCAAATATCTGGAGTTTTATTTGTATATTATAGGGAATGATTCCACAAGGATATAGTTTGTTCACGTAAGGATTCTAGCCAATTGAACGGTCTTCAATTCTTTCAAACGGAATTTCCTAAAATTGGTTAATAGAGATATTGAATATGAAACTTTTTTTGTGAAAAACAATATGGAAGTGGTTGTCTAATCGGGTTCTTCCTTCCACTAGTAATACTTCAAGGGGGTTTTTGCCTGGAAATGAAGAACATAAATGGATTCATGAAGGTTTAATTACCTGAATCGCTTCCCAACGTATGTTTCCGGGTCTTTTATTTTCTCACAATTAAGACGTTTATTAGTCAATTTGGATATTAGAAAGTTACCATATATAACACAAAATTTCTCCGCCTATTCTTTCTAGTCGAGCCTCTCGATTCTGTCATTATACCCCATAGTGTCTCTTACTGTGAATTATTAAAGATATGTGATTTTGGGTATTCCAAGGTAGCATTTATCGTGATGATCTTGATTTTTATCGCAGATCGTAAATGTATTGTTTCTATTTCTATGGTTTACCATCGGATTTCTTTTTCATGTATTGCAGTCCTCTGTGCTACATTCGCAGCCTAAATTAACGGTTGGAACACCAGCATAGTTATCCAGGAAAGAATACGATGGGAAGGTAACAATAGACCTAAAAGGAAATAATGTGTTTGAGGACCCAAACCAGCCAAAGGACTTCCGAAAGACGATACATGTATGTGGAAACACTAGACTAAATTAGAATGATTAATCTTCAATCGGATGGGACACATAATATTTATGTACGTGTTTCAGCTGTTGTAGAGAAAGGGAGAGAGATTCAAACACAAACGATGGTTGTATAGGAAAACAAAAGGAAAAGAAAAATGATACAGTTCCCATAACGATATAAACTAAGGTGATAATTGCCCATTATACTAAAGCCACTGCATTGCTATTTTAATAGATTAAATTTGTATATTTTTGTCTATATACACTTATCGTTTGTTTTTAAATCGTTAACATCAAATATTGCATTAGAGTCAATAATCTCCTGCGTCACATAGGTTCGATTAGAGGTGCATGAGGGTATGTCAGTGGTTGAGTATACTCGTACGGGACTAATGGGAGAAGCAAAAAGGATAATATTAAGACACTGGGCCAGTGAAGGCGTAATATTAAGACCGAAAATCTTATTTCTATGATGACATCTGTTTAAGTAATTTAACCGTTCTAGACGGAAATAGGAGAGTTCACCCGCTTCTAGACTGAGTGAAGTTATACACCTACCTAAGTATGAAAGTAAACAAAACAACCCGTTAGCTGCCCGGGTTTGTTGACCCAGAAAAGAGGACCAAAAAGGCTTCGGGCTATGAAAGTTAAGTACTTTTGTAAAGTGCCGAAGGGGCTATGAGTAATAAATGAGTGTGTGGTGTGAAAATCAATCTCCCTTTCAAGATAGTAAATGCTTGGGTTATTATTATTTATACTGGCTTGAAGTACTGTTGGAAATACGTTCTTGACACCTGGGAATGAAGGGAGGAGACTAATGCCTAGCCTTTTGCCTTTGGGTCGTCTGGTACTCCTTGGAGACATCGGCTCCTTATTCCAGGATGTGATGTTGCAGGGTATTGTTATTACCCAACAGTTTTTAAGAGTTGTCCTCTTTATCGAGTTGATGTTTTGTTCCTTTCGGGTTTGATTTGTAGTCGCCTAAGAATTTACACGTCCTGAACCGTATGACCCGTCCGGTCCCGTATGACCGTACCGGCATATGGGGATCCGCCCGGTATTATACCGCGTGACAGTACACTATTGATAGGGAGCTTGATATTACATCAAGCAATAGATAGATATTTTCTATTCGTCTATTTTTAACAATGTTTCATGTCTATGGGTTTGCGTTTTAGGATCTGGTTGCTATGTTCGGAACAACAACCGTCTTAATGCAACGGTTTGACTTTCAAGGTATGCTAGAAGCAATACAATCTTATAAATTCAATGGCATACCAGTTGTTCCTCCTGGTATACTTGGTTTGGTCAAGTACAATGGAGGTGGGTATGATTTGTCTTTGTTGAGAAGTGTAGGTTCAGGTGCTGCACCCTTGAGCAAGTACGTGGCTCATAGATTCAATGCGAAGTTTCATGGGTTGAGTTAAAAGTCGGGATCAAGGCGTTGACAGAGAGCTGTGGGGCAGCGGGCGAATTACCGTTTAGCAGTCGAGTGAAGATAGTTACCCCCCCAGCTGGTTAGCAGCTTCAAGGGTTTACTTTGCAACCTTTTCTGATAAGTGGTCAATATGGAGAGGGGTTTGCTCAGGCCTCCTTATGGTGAGGTGAGTTATGCTTAAAAGGACCTGCTGTGATGAAGGGGTATTTAGGAAACGAGGCTGCAACGCATGCAACCATGGTTAATGATGGTTGGTTGAGGACTGGTGATATTTGTTACTTTGATGCAGATGGCTATCTTTTTATTGTTGATAGAATAAAGGAACTTAGTAAACATGAGGGGTATCAGCTATGCAATTCGACCAGCTTATTAATGTGTTTATAAAAAAACTTTAAGCATAATGGGTGTACCTGGATGTGATAAAATGGTTAGTCGGACGAGTTTGATAACATGTGAATGTGGGTTCGGATAAAAACATGCATGTAAAACGACAGCTTACAATCTACTTTGAAACGATTGTTAATATATTTTAATTTTATGTTTAGTTTATGTTATTGTTTAATCTGCTATATCATTGAGCTGGAAACCATGATCAGTAAGTTGATAAAGGCCAACATCTTGTCGGATGAAAAATACATGTTTTGCTTATGTGCGTTTTATTTTTACTGATGGTATGTATCTTTCTATTTGCTAATCCCCATTGAACGAATTTCAGAAAAAACAATCTAACAAAGACAAAGAAGATGAAATGATTTAAATGCTGAAAAACAAAATAACGTGTTTGTGTGTGTGTGCTATAGTGTGCGGTTGTAGAATAAGTAACCAAATGTTTTTACAAGATTATGAACTTGTACCTATGAACAACATTTCGGTCATGTAGATAACACAAACCACTCAAAATCTGTCTTGTGCATGTAGAGACTTGGGAGTCCCGCAAGTGATACTTTTGATATAGACTTGCCAATGAACCTTTGGGTACAAGCTTAAGGAAGATATATAGTTTTCCATCATCCTGAAAAATCATTTTTTATCGGCTTATATAAAAACCAGATACTTAGCGTTATATGTACTACGTAGTTTACCATGCTTTTAATAATTAGCATCTCTATCAAAATGATATATCAATACTACTATATAAAGCATTTATAATGTGGGAACCTAATTTAAAAATTAAGATAAGGGAGGTTGAAATCTTGACCAGTTCCATCTCATTTTAAGAAACCACATCCTACAAAAGTGACAAATGTGTCAAATTTTGATTAAAAATTTCCTCTATTTTCAAATTGCAATATCATTTTAACAATTTTATTTATTATGATCTAATTCACAAATTTTTACAATTTTATGCTTTATCATCACATCCAATTTTGATATTCATTAATAATTTTTTGTTTTTTAATTTTTAGCGGGATATATTTTTATGTTGATTTGTATTTTTAAAAATTACCCTATAATAAAATCTGAACTTGATACTTTAAAATATATATTAATCGGCGAGAAGAGTTGTTAGTTTACATGGCGAGACAAAGTGCATGTTAATAT
Source organism: Tanacetum coccineum (assembly GCA_026074375.1). Lineage (NCBI taxonomy): Eukaryota > Viridiplantae > Streptophyta > Magnoliopsida > Asterales > Asteraceae > Tanacetum > Tanacetum coccineum. The sequence continues at coordinate 8,279 of BQNB010012256.1, read as the reverse complement.
CCCGTTTTCACACCCCCCCTCCCCCCCCACTCCTCTCCCCCCCCCCAGCGGGGGAGGGTAGGGAGGAGGAAAGTACGGGAAACTCAACGATCGAACATATACAACAAACAACCCACTACATCTCACACACCCAGTTTGTTTGTTGAAATAAAATTATAGCCGTAGGAAATTGCAGTTTAAAAAGATTGAGTTAGTAAAAAATTTATTGCCGCCGCTATGCGCGGGTAACCAACTAGTATATTAAAAGCTTCCTTTTTTCCCTTAAAAAGAAAGAAATACCATGGTAAGAAACAAGATGCATACCTTATCTGTCCCTAAGATACCGAACTATTTTATCGTGTTGAAATCGACTTAATAAAAAGGGTAAAAGCCATAAATACTCTACATACTTACAATTATAACTCATTATACTCTACTAATTCTTAAAATAAGGTCATTTAACCGTTGACATATCAGCAATTTTTACTGGATAGGATACTTGTACTTTTTATAGGGTTAACGGTTAACTCGTAGTCTAAACCATTTTTCCTTTGATTTTTCGAAGAAATATTTAAAAAAAAAATATATAATTAAAAAAATATTTTAAAAAATATTCGAAAAAAAATATTTCTATTCTGAAAATTATATAAAAAGTTTTTATACGTTTCGAAGTATATTTTTTTCGAAGTATTAAAATACTTCGAAAATTTTTTTTTAAATTTTTATTATAATTAAATTTTATTATTCGAATAAAAAATTTATACTTCGAAATTTCTTTTTATTTCGAAAAAAATTCACCCCCACACACCTCATCAACTTCCCCATCACCCCCCCCCGAAATTTCTTTTTAATCGATAGTTATAAAAAAAGAATATATATTTATTTTATTTAGAAGTATAAATTTTTCGAAGTTTATAAAATTTTATAAGAAATTTCAAAGTATAAAATTTTTTTTATTCGAAGGTATTAAATTTTTTTTTTTTTTTTTATAAAAGTTTAAAAAATTTATAAAAAAGAAAACTTTTAGTGAGTTGTGGTGGGAGGGTATGGTTGTGGGTTTTATTTTTTTTTTCAACCAAAATACAAAAAAAATAGGGGTTTATTTCTTTTTTAGGTAAAAACGCCATTAAATACCTCCTATGTTTCACATTTATAATCATTATTACTCCATATGAAATAGGTAATTGGTTATTGACGGTTTCTAGTGTATAATGTGTTGTTACGGAATTGTAGAGTATAATGAGGCTTAAACAGGCGAAGTACATGAGTATTTATGGCTTTTTCCTAATAAAAAGATCTCCTGAAACAACCAGATTTAAGAAAACAACTCAGTGTGCAGCAAATCAGGACTTGAGGACTATGCACCCATGAATAACTAGAAGAAACGACAACTTATTTTTACAATTTAACTTTTCTAGTTGAGAAATGCCACCTGTTCCCTTGGGTTCTGCATCAAGCATAGAAGATTCTTTTACAGCAAAAGAAGAAACCATATATGTAATAAACATACATGTTTACTAAGTGTGCGTCCCTATTCCCCAAAGGGATACTATTTTCGACAATATTGGTTTTCGCTTCTTTTTATTGGTGTGTAGCTAGATGTTGTATAGAACTTTGATTGGGTTAGTTGGCTTCACCACCACTTTTTTTGAATCTTTGTAATTTACTAGCTTCTTGTTAGTGGTTCTAATAAAGTCGCCGTTCAAAAAAAAAAATGAAACGAAACTCAATGCATGATAGCTACTGCGTACCACAACTTTTTAAAAACTCCCCCTGGGAAACAAAAATTACGCTCCCAATGCAAGGGAAATGAATGAACTCTATAACATGTCAATTCTGAGAAATTGTAGGACTGACACTTTTAATTGGCATAAAGAGAATGTTTACACCTTAACAAGGACCGAGACTTTTTGTTTTGGTTTTTTAAAAAAATTTAAGTGTCATCATTTTCTTCTGTTTAGGAGAAAAATATTTTATGTGTGAGGGTAATCGGTAGTATCATATTTTGTATATTTAAAATAAGCAAATTTTGCACGAACCTATATTTTTGTCTAAGAATATTACCATAGGGGTTGCCTTCAATTCATGCAAGCTTAAAGTTTTCCATGATAACTGTTAGGAGTAAACCAACTTTAATACTCATTGACTATATTTTCTTTAGCGTTATAGTGGTGGTGGTGAGTGTTCTACTTCGACTGCAAATGATTGGATTAAGCATAGCCACAATATACTGAACACATCGACAAACTATACATCTACTTAAATGTACCTAAATTTGAGGCATCAAGTATCTCGTCCTGATCTCAAGTGAAGTTTTTTGTTTTTTAGGATCAACAAAATAAGGTGTATGCATATATGGGGATATGAATTTGGGTTGGATTTTTCAGGCATTGGAACAAAAGGTGTTGATGAATCTGGAATGCGGGCTACTAATTTTGGACATCACATGTTGCATACGCAGTTTAATAGAACAAATCACTTTTAATTGATTTAAAAAAGATGATAAAAGAGCAAGATTGGGGAACCTGGCTCTGATACCATGTAAAGTTTTATGAAGATTTTAACAAATGCCACTTGAATCTTAATCCAAAACAAGATTAAACAATCAGATTATAAAACGCTCAAAAGATTACCACAGCTACTCTGGTGTAATCCTATTGATTATGTATCAATAGTACTATTACAATCAAACCCAGAAAACCAGAAGATCAAGATGATCTCAATCACCCGAATGTATACAGCTTTGAGAGAAATATGAAAACAATGAGAGAATCGTGAAAATTGATGTAAACCCTAACAAGGGATAAGAAGTATATATATAGCCCAGCAACACTTCCAAGAATCCAATAAAGACAGCATCAGTCCCTCAACCTTCTCTTTATATTCTTTCTGTATCCAAAATAATAAAACCTGCACAAACAACTTTCAACAATGACACAGTTAGCCCCTGAACTATTTTTCCAGGCTAAATATCATAATTCTAACAAGTATATATATATATTTTGTATAGAGATAGATGGAAGAAACTCATGGGCTCTTTCTATAAAGCCATCACAAACATCGGCGGACTAAGGCTTATTTTATGAAAAGTACCGAAAATCTTAAGTCAAAAATAAACGACCATGTTCTATAAATGACGTAATTTTACTCTACGCAAGAAAAATCTACGGGTTCCATGCACGCAGGAACCCGTCGGTCCGCTCCTGATCACAAAACCACACAAATATATAGGAAGTATGTTTTGTAACGTGGATTTTGATTGCATGGCTACTACTTATATCACTTTTATGTGGCTATATAAAGTATAAAAGATCGAAAGTTACACAAGTTATGGTTAAAGAGAAGCAATACTAATCATCATAACACATTCGACACGACTATCTGTAACTAAATTCATGATTTTTGCATCACACTCAAAGATTTAAAGTTACATAAGGTTTGGGAAACAATATCAAGCATCATAACATTCAAATTAGTGTGAATTGTTCATGCTATATCATGTGTATAGTAGTAATCACACCATTCCTACAAGTTATAAAAAGCCCTAATCTTGTACTTTCATATTTTTTTCCTTTAGCTTATGTTATATAAAGAATCGATATATCAATGAAAATTGTTCAAGTTTTTAAAAAATGTATGTCAAATCCAACGCGAGACAATTCAAACAAGAGCTGATTGAAGGGCTCCATGTAGCCTCAGTTATAACGATGTGCGTGGTCATGACACTTATTGTGCTTGTTCTCGGTACATTCATCACTGATCGTTACAAGACAGTTGTAGTCCCGAAAGACCTATATTTCCCTCAATACACCATTGTTACAAAAACTCATTCTTCTTCAATCTGGTTTTGTCAAAAATCGTCGCCTTCTTCACTAGGTCCGGTTGTGGAATTTACTGATTCAAATGGTTTAGTAGATCTTTGGCACTCAATGAATGACGAGGAGCTCATGGAGAAAGCTATGAAGGTTCCACGTGTCGCGGAGAACCCAGGGAAAGTGGCTTTCATGTTCTTGACAAGGGGAAGTTTACCCTTAGGTTTATTTTGGGAAAAGTTTTTTAAAGGACACGAAGGTCTTTACTCGATTTATCTTCATACATCTCCTGATTTCGACTACGAACCTCCAAACTCATCAGTGTTTTTTAAACGAAGAATCCCAAGCAAGGTATCATGGACTGTTTTATTGTTAGAAGTTTAGTTTTATGATAATAGTAAAGCATAAATTTGATATATGTCACACTTTTCTCTATTTGGCACAGCATGTTCAATGGGGGAAACCAAGCATGATTGATGCCGAAAGACGCCTTCTGGCCAATGCACTACTCGATTTGCATAATCAAAGGTTCATACTGCTTTCGGAAACATGCATTCCTCTATTCAATTTCACAACCATCTATAACTACCTTATGAAAGCCAACCAAAGTTTCCTTGGCTCATTTGATGACCCAAGAAAAATTGGTCGTGGTAGATATAACAAGCGAATGAGTCCCACAATCACGTTGCAAGATTGGCGTAAAGGCTCCCAGTGGTTTGACGTTAACAGAGAGCTTGCAGTTGAAATAATCTCGGACAAAATGCACTACAACATATTTCGAAACTATTGCTTGCCACCTTGTTATATGGATGAACATTACTTACCTACACTCGTAAATAAGGTTTGTCCTCATTTGACCACAAATACAACTGTGACATGGACCGACTGGTCACGTGGTGGCTCTCACCCTGCTACGTTCAGGAAAAACGATATTACAGAAGCGTTTCTACATCACATTAGATACGACGAGTCCAATTGTACTTACAATGGTGGCAATAGCTCGATTTGCTTCTTATTCGCTAGGAAGTTTCATCCAAGCACTTTAGAGCCATTGCTAAAGTTCGCTACCAGGTTGTTCGGGTTTAGCTCTTAGTGTTCGAGTTCTATGTATCAAACTTGCTTGTATTATTTTAAAGAAAAAACAAAGGACAAGTATAGATCACCTTGTGTCTTTACAAATAAAGTTCCAATAACTTGTATTTTTGTAAAATGAAAGTTATACAATAATATTATATTGCACATCTAAAATTCTAGTGCCAAAAAGGAAAGTTTCAATTTATCATTTGATATCCTAAAAAATATCATACCATATATAACTATATTATTAACCACGATGATATAAACCATCTTAGCTAGCTCAGATGGTTATCAAGGGTAACATTTGGAAGGTTGTTATCACATGCGAGAGGTCTTGAGTTCGAGCCTCACCGTGAGGGTTTTCCTTCAGGAGCGAAAAAGAGTGGGGTTTATCTCCCAAAGCGAAGGTTCGAGTCTTGCATATTGCCCAATACATTTGAGGGTGGTCAAGGAAAGATCACAAACGGTCCTGATATTAGTTGATAAGGTCGTGTACTGTTAGTTTTATGGACATAAATTAGTAGATGTGTGTTAGGATCGAACTCGAGACCTCGGGATTGCACACATTACGTATGAAGGAATTAATGGACAATAATTAATATATATAAAACGTTATATATTTAATTATTAAAACACAAAATAAATGTTTAATGGAAGTTAGTAGTTAACGAGGATTGACTAACGATAGTTAAATATTACAAGTATTGGGGTTAATTAGCCGATCGGTTGGGCTTTGGGAAACCCAATCCCATACCAACTTGTCCTCCAAGTTATCAGGGCTATATAAACAAGGCTTAGGGTTATTTGTGTATATATTTTTGTGCACTTGCTATAACCCTAAACTTGTTTTCTTTTTCTTTTTCTGGTGCTCGGCCGAATACCCCACTTCAAGGGTTTCGGATTTTGTTTTTCCAAAACAAAATTGTTTGTGTTTTATTTACTAGCATAAGCATTAATTCGGTTATAGTACGTGTGTACAAGAACGAGGTATTAACTCACTATAGTTAATATCTTGGATCGAATAACAAAAAGGTAAGAGGTTATTCATTGATCCAATCATAAACCCTAATTAGGGATTTGATCAAGAACAAAGGTAATCAAGAACGATTCTTGTGCTCGCGAGAATTCAAAGGTATGTAACCCGACCCGGTTAATTATACGCATGTTATTATATGATTTGTTATCGCTTCCGCTATTACGTGCTTTGATGATTTGTTTAGATTATAATTGTTATGTATGCTAAAAATCAACAAAAATGATATCTTATGTTCGAGATGGATGGTGTTGAGTATCAATTGTCGACTTACAATGAATCAAGTTGGTCTTAGCATGGCATCATTTTGGATCAGAGATTTTTATGAATCAGACTCGAAAGAACTAAGCTACTAGTATACGAACTGATCGAGCTCGATGAAAATCAATAAGAGTTATCGAGCAACTAGAATTTGTAAAAAGATAATTCAAGACTTATCATCAAAGGGCTTGTGTGTCTCAATTGTACCTCATGTTGTGTGTAAAGCTCCATAACCAAATGGTTGTGGCTTCAAGTCCTACTTAAGACATGTGAGATAGTTTGTGTTTAAATATTGTGAGATAGTTAAAATTGCAGTTCTAAAAAAATAGTTCAAGACTTGTCGATCTCAACCTTGTTTTGCACTTCGCAGCTCTAATTAAAGAGCAAATTCTTACGTGATTTATTGTGATTTTTTTATTACTCACATTTAGTTATATCTATTTGAACATTCTAAGATTGATGAATTCCATACACGTTTCCTCCTCATAGTCAGTAACATTATGTTAGTTGACTTCAGACTAACATAAAATATATGGCTACACATTCCATAAATCATTTATTAACGGTATATATAAAATAGAGTCTCTTAGAGGGGAGGGAGTCGTTGGCTGTTATGGTGGTGCCAAGCTATGGCGCGAGAATTGCTGATGGCGCACTACTCCGTGGTTCGCGCCATGGCTTCTGGCGCCGTGGCTAACAGCCCACGCCAAACCTTTTTTTTTTTTTTGTTTATGTGTGTGTATATATTTTTTTTTGCAGGTGTGGAAGAAAAGCATGGGGAAGAAGGGAATAAGAAGAAGACTTAAAAATATATTTTTTTCTTTTTCTTTTAATTTTTTTAAACATTTTTTAAAAAATCTTATTCTATTTATAAGTTAAAAAAAGAATCTTATATTCTCGTAATGAAAAAAAATTATTTTATATAATGTATGTTTTATTTAAATTTTTTATTTTAAAAAAAATAAAAAAAAATAAAAAAAAATGCTATGGCACTAGAATTCTGAGTGCCAAACCACTCCTACTGAATTCTGGTGCCATGCATTTTGCTGACGTGACACCACTTTTAGAGTTTGACACTAAAAGTTTAGCACCACGACTCTCTGCGCTCTTATATGAAAACATAGCTCCAAAATTTAAGTTAATATGGCAGAAAAAGAATTCATGTGTTTTCATAAGTTCAAAAGATAAAGTAAAAAAGCATGTGCATGTGTTGTCTTTTTGAAAGAGCTTTCATGAGCATAGTGTGCTAATTTTCACATATATGACATGATAGGACAGTAGTTACAGCACAGTCTTTTTGTAGACTTACATTTTTGACCTAACTAGTAACTTTGACTCTACAAAGTTCAGATTACCCTCTTGATTGTGAGTTATAGTTCTCACCGGCTTCTTCATCAAGTGAAACCCCACACCCACACAATATTATAACTACCTTAGCTAAAACACTCGCGCACACACACAAATATATCAAAAAAAGTAAGTTTTTTCATCGTTAAAGCGTTTTGCTTTTGTGTATTTATCAATAGTGGATGTTTTACTATATGATGTGTTTATCAATATATTGATAGAAATTGATTTATTGTGATTTTTAATACTCAACAATTTTAGTTGTCTATTTGAACAAGCCAAGATTGATAAATTACATATACGTTTCCTCCTCAGAGCCACTTAGTAACATTAAGTTAGTTGACTTCAATCTAACATAAAATATATGGCTAAAATTTTTTCATGAATTCTTGGTAAAGGTAAATGTAAAATACATTTTCTAAAATTAGATCATGTCTTTGGTGGAGCATAGCCAAAACGTTCTAGTATAAATTGGTGCATTTTGAAAATCAAAATCAGCCATTTTATTTCCTGATCATCCATATACTTAATAAGTTTTGTGTTCTTATTATTATAGGGTTGATTATTCGTTCTCAACACCACATGTATATTTCAAACATATATGGCTAACAACTTCTTCCATCAGACAGACCTTTATGCATGCATGGCTAACCATGCTTTATATGGAAACATGGCTCCAAACTCCAAATTAATATGGCTGAAAAAGTGTCGGTATTCCGTATTCAGTCACGTGGTTTCATAAGTAAAAAAGATAAAATGAAAAAGCATGG
>BQNB010012255.1:3166-77041 GCA_026074375.1 Tanacetum coccineum | reverse complement strand
TAAATAAATATATATATATATATATATATATATATATATATATAATTTCTTTTAATGTATGATTTATTTTTAAAAGTTTGCATGTTTAAAATTGAATTTATGCTTGCTTATTTATCTCGTTTTTAATACTCGTTTTTGTTTATTGCTTTACATGTTTAATTGTTTTTATTGCTTTGCTAGTTTTTATGCTTTTATTTACTTTATCAATATGTCAAGTAGGATTTAGGAACCCAAATCAAAATCATTTTAAACCACTCAAAACGCGCGATCACGAATGTTTCCGAATTTCCATTCACGCTTCGTTGGGGAATAACGACCCGGGAGATTTTAGAAGTTGTTTTGGTTAAAAGTGATTCTCTTTAATCCGGCGGAAATACTTACTATACTATTATTGATTTTATATCCTTATATATTATATTTTATATATAGTGTGTTTGGGCGTAATCAGCAACACTGTGGGGACTTAAACTAAGACAAAGCAAAATGAAACAAGATAAAAGCTTAAAGAGAAGTAGATTTGGAACTGTATATCTAAAACGCCAGTGACAATGGTAAGGCTACTAAGAGCCGCCTATAAAGCCTAAACACAAAAACTACCTCATATCCTCAAACAACCTAGCTCGAACTACCCGCATACTCTATACATATTTCTCCACGCATTCATATCCGAGTTCATGTCCTCGGACAATAGTAGCTCCTTCATCTCCTCTCCTGTTTAAGTGTATCCTCCTACCTTAGTTTAGGTCTACCCTTTCTCTTCAAGTCGTCGATTAATAATAAATTTCGACTCTCCTTACTAGCGCTAATTGTGACATCTTCCTGACATGTCAAAACCATCTCAACTTTCCTTTCCTCATCAACTTCCCTTTCCTCGTTTTGAAGATGATTCTTTTTAAGCACAATAATACGTATGGTGATATCCATGTTCCCTAATCCTTATTATATTTGTCAATGCAATGCAAGTTGTATTATAAAATAGTATTGTATTACCTAGGGGTGAGCATCGGTCTAAGACCGGACCGGACCGGCCAAGACCGGACCGGACCGAGACCGAGTTGGTCCAAAATGCCGGACCGAGGACCGGACCGAAATAGTACGGTCCGGTCCGGTCCTACAAGGCATAATCCTTGGGTTTTTGGTAAGACCGACCGGACCGGACCGAAAACCGAATTGGTCCAAAACGTCGGACCGAGGACCGGACCGAAATACGTTCGTTCCGGTCCGGTCGAACGGTCCGTATGCTCAGCCCTAGTCGGTCTGGTTTTTTCCGCCTGGTCCGTCGAACGGTCCCGTAGCTCACCCTAGTATTACCTAGAACTATAACCATACCTATAACTCTAGCCATTCACATTACAAAATTTACTATCCACTTTTTGTTATATTACACCCACGACAAAGGATCACACAACGAATAACCAAACAAGTAAGAACAACAAAGAACACAAACAAGGCTTACGGAAGATAAATAGCGAAAAGTAAATCGACACAAGATATAACGTGGTATCCACGACAAGGATAGTCGTGGCAGTCCACGGGATCAAACCAGAGAGATATTATTAAGCTCTTGCCAAACTGCACGGTCGTGCCCAACTGCACGACCCGTGCTAAGCTGCACGGGGTACAAACAGACACACTCAAGATACAATGAGATACACACACCCAGGTCCAAGTTTACAATTACAATGAGAGGGATATTTATAAGTCTGAAACTCCTCTTCAGTTTACTTATCTTACCGATGTGGGATAAGCCTTCACAACTCAACAATCTCCCACTTGAAGGCTGATCACTTCACTCCTCTCCGTCTCAAGTAATCTCCGTAAACTTCAAACCACCTTCCCTTTAATAATGCTACTGCTTTGACCTTCCTGTACCGCCGAACATACGGAACACGCCACTAACCAAACACAGAGCTAGGAGACTTTCGATACAAGGTATCCTGAACTAACATCATTAAACTGAGAACCTCTCTATCTCTCTGGTAAGACATCATCCTCCATTCTCAATTCTCTGCTTGTTTATTCAACTGCCTAATCCTATAGAAAAACTTAATATAGATTTGTGATTACAAAATTGAGACGCTTTAACTCTCAAAAAAATACTCACAAGTTTTTCTCACCTCTCTTTTGGATTACACAACTGCCATAAACTAGACTCTCATTTGACTGTTGCTACACCAACTGTAAGCAAATAACCAAGCACTTGCTTCTCAGAGCATCAATCCTTCACCTGAGCTTCCATAATCCTCGAAGCTCCTACTGTTTTTGGACCCCTCACTCGTATCTGAGCTCCCACCTGAGCTTTGAGTGATTTCTGAACTCAACCCATGCTCTGTAATCCTCTCTGGGATGTCTACTAACACCTCTTGACTCTGTCGATATTTAAATTCACGTCTTTTGTCATTGTTTATCGTAACCCGCAATGTCAATTCTACCACTGTTGTGTAGAATATGACGAACCAAACACAAAGTCTTTGTTCTTTTCGTAATGGCCTCCTCCAAGTTGTATGATTCCTTCTTCTTGAACCTTGGCTCTGATACCACTTGTTGGATATTATACCGACGACAAAGGATCACACAACAAATAACCAAACAATTAAGAACAATAAAGAACACAAACAAGGCTTACGGAAGATAAATAGCGAAAAGTAAATTGACACAAGATATAACGTGGTATCCACGACAAGGATAGTCGTGGCAGTCCACGGGATCAAACCAGAGAGATATTATTAAGCTCTTGCCAAACTGCACGGTCGTGCCCAACTGCACGACCCGTGCTAAGCTGCACGGGGTACAAATAGACACACTCAAGATACAATGAGATACACACACCCAGGTCCAAGTTTACAATTACAATGGGAGGGATATTTATAAGTCTAAAACTCCTCTTCAGTTTACTTATCTTACCGATGTGGGATAAGCCTTCACAACTCAACACATTTAACACAATTTAGTACTGTAGCATCATAAACATTCAAGGATGTTTATTTTTTTTATGTATATTTCGTTTGAAAGACAAACTCACAAACTAACCCTTATATATTTAAAAGTAATTATTAACCCATAACCACTAAGTTGAAGAGCATTTAACATTATATTGGTGTCGTTAGCATACTAGGCTACAAACACTTTGCTAGTTTATACCTTGTCTAAGTTCACTTATCAAATGACTTGGCATATACCTAATTTTACATTATTCGTGGATGCTTAAGACTTTTTGCCAAATATTTTGCTTCGGGTTTATAGACAAAGATGTTACTAAATTTTGCTAAAATGTTCGATTACGTTACTAAAGTTTAAAACATTACAGATAGGTTACTTAAGTTTTGGTTACCTGTTATCTAAGTTACTGTCATAGTTTTAACCTTTTATTACAGGTTTTTGTATTTGTTTTTTTAGAACGACATTTTTTTAAACCTTATATCATATACGTTTTCAAACCTTATATGTTTCCTTACGTTTTTTTTTCGTTTTTACGTTTTTTTTTTTACATTTTTGTATATTTTTGTATGTTTTTACGCTTTTATACGTAAAAACCGTATAAAACATAAAAAAATGGATAAAATGTACAGAGAGTAGGAAAAACGGGTAGAAATATCTAACGTGTTTGGTTTTTTAATACATCGGATAATATAAATAAAATGGGTATAAATATCTAGGTTGCGTTTAGTTGGAGAAAAAATTTCCTAGTTTTGTGTTTTCAGATTTGTAAAAAAATGAGGAGATTTAATTTTCACAAAACATAGAAAACGCGTTCATGTGATATTGTTTTTCCATTCTCAAGAAAACAAGAGGGGTTACAAAGAAAACAAGGAAAACAAATAAAATGTGTTTTGTAGTTTCCCTTGTTAAGTTGGGAAATGCATGTTTTGTGTTTTGTAGAGAATTTTGTTGGAAAACAATGATTTGAACGCGATCTCTGTTTTTCTTGTTTTCCACAAAATATTTTGTGAAAACAATGGTGTTTTCCCCCAACTAAACGCACCCCTAATGTTTTTGATTTTTTTTATTTAAATGTGTTTAACAATATAGAATAAGTTCCAACAAAAAAAAGAACCGTTCTCGTGGTGAAGAGCAAAGAGGTATCTATATATCCAAAAATTGTGAGAAAGAAAACAATCATCACGCTGGAAAACATATTGTGGCTTCACGAGTTGGTTAGAGTAGATTAATAGGATTAGGGTTGAAGGATGAAAACGAGGGGCGACCTAGGTCTATAAATGACTACGTTCAGAAAATTTGCTTACCACAATAGAATGGACGAAAACGTACACAAATGTATAAATAAGTACAAAACGGACAAAAACAGATGAAAACGTACGAAAACGGATGGAATAAATATATATGTGTTATATTTATTAAGTGTAACTTTTTCTAAGGTTCGGTAACCTATTTAATAAACCCGTGAACTATAGTAACTTGCTTGTAACATTTTAAACTTTAGTGTCGACGTGGACAAGGGAACCGGTAAATCATCCGGTTGCCCACGTTAGGAGTAACCCGAGGATAACTTTTTTAAACGTACATTAACCCATAAAATAAACTCGTATACTTGAGTAACTTATCTGTAACGTTTTAAACTTTAGTAACGTAATCGAACATTTTAATAAACTTTAGTAACATCTTTGTCTATTAACCTTTTTGCTTTAGTGGTATCAATGTTTCTTAAAAGTAAACGGTTAGAAGCTACAAATCACACTTTAAACAATAACGTAGTCAAATTTATGATTTGCGTGTCTTCAGTATAAAGAGTTTATTAAATATAATTAAACTTCATCATATCTTTTTTAGGTCACTTGAATTCATTCAAGATGTGCGCATTGTGTATACAATCTAGATGAGTGCATTGTCTAAATGATGTCATGGGTTGTGCCACGAAATTTTCGATTTCTTTTGGTCAATTTCACGGTCTTATAAGGCCTTTTGTAGTATCGTGTTTTTTCTAAACAAAACTGGCTTAAATAAAATTTCTACAGTTTACGACCTCTGTAAAAGAACTAATAGTATATACATCGTCTCGCCTACTATATGCAAACAAGACACCGTGTGTCCATAACTTCCATCCAAATCAATTCAAAGGCATCGAAACACACACTATTCCACTTCGTATAACAAACACCCTAATTCCTTATGATAAAAATTTCTTATACAAAAACTATTCAAACACCATATTAGTCGAAAGCTCATGATATCTCGAATTTAATTACTCTTTATACTAAAGATGGAAACGAATGACGACAAAATAGGGCAGGTCGGATCACCTTTTATCTTAGGCTGTTTACTTGGGTTGTTTGGACTGGGTTTATTTGGTTGTTTTTTTTTTTGTTTTTTTTATAGTATAACACGTATCAGTTGTGTGTGATATGTGTTCTTCAGTCTTCACACTTCCCTAATCTTTACCTACCGACACAGGTCGATACACACGATGTAATCTTGAAGCCAACTGATTGCCGATATAGGTTTTTAATTTAGTGGTTTATGGTGTTAAGCGTGAACTATGTCGGTGTTACTTTTGTCGATTGTTGGTTGATCTCGATTGCATGTACGAGGTTGATTCTTATTGTTTTTTACTTTTGTGGATTGTTGGCTGATCTCGACTGCATATACAAGGTTGATTATTATTCTTTAACTGTTTTTCTTTTGTTATAAAAGGATTTGGGGACTCTTCGGATTTTATTGTCGGGTTAAAAATTGATATGGATTAATTTATAGGTTTTAGTGTTTTTATACTGTATGAGGTTGTTTCAGGTTGGTGGAGTGACAAAAATTTTCTGTCTTGAGCGTTTTAATAAAGATCGACAATAGGGTGGTATTTGACCTGTATCTTGGCTTGGCATCCCGAAAGGTATTCAAACGAACGCAACCGGTGTTTGCAGCCATGGCTTTGTTTGATCCCATATTGTTTGACGCCTTATATGTGGCGCTTATGGTGGTGGTTCGTCCTGCCCTATTTTGTTGCTTTTTGTTTCCATCTTTAGTATATAGAGTTATTTAGTGTTTGCAACCATGGTGTTGTTTGGGGTATATAAATGTTGGTTGTATTCGTCATAATTCATCCTGAAATACTCTAGGAAGTTGTTCGAGATTGTGAAAAAGAACAGGTGTTGTTGTTTTTTATGTTCTCGGATAACTGCCTAGAGTATTCATAGTTACTTGAAGGTGTAAGATTGATCCTCTTGAGATTGATGGAGTGACAAAATTGTGAACCATCTCTTGGCTTGCAAACCGAAAGGTATTTAAACAAATGTGACCCGTGTTTTCAGCCATGGCGTTGTTTCATTCTCTTTTGTCTGATTGTTTATGACTTTGGAAAGAACACGTATTACACACAACTGGTACGTGTTATACTATGGAACAATATAAAAAACGACGGTCATGGCGAATGCATCCGCTGTTTCGATTTGTAATATGTCTCAGCTTTATAGACGATTACGTCTAATTTTGGTACGGCTGGACAGACCTTTACTGTTGAATGGTAATGATGATGACTAGGCTACCTGTAGTCGTGATAGACTTTTACTGTTAAAAGGCAATGATGATGAGCATGAGCGGTCTATTACTTGGCTAGGCTACCTATTTGGTATGTAGCCGTAATAGACCTTGATTGTGAGCTCTTATCTAAGCCAAATTGTCTCACAGTCAGATGCAAGCAATTTTTTGCCCGAAGCTCTTATTTCGTTTCTTCTTCGGCTACGTATATTGTCGCTTTGCCAATTTTGGTACCTGCTCATGTCGAATGGATCCTGAGAATGTGGCAGAAAGTTGATGTTAATAAATTTATAGATTTCATGTCTATGTTGATAGGTGTGAATTCTGATTGGGGTTGATTTATCTTGGCAGTGTATTCTTAAACATCGAGAAATACTCTAGGAAGTTGGTCGAGATTGTGAGAAGTAACAAATTTCGTTAATTTTGACGTTCTTAAACAACTGCCTAGAGTAGTTATAGTTAGTTGAGAGTGTCACATTACTACTCTTTATACTAAAGATCAAAACGAATAACGACAAAATAGGACAGCCTGGGCCACCTTTTGTGTTGGGCTGTTTACTTGGGTTGTTTGCAGTGGGCCTATTGGGTTGTTTGTTTTGTTCTTCTATTTATTTTGTTCCATAGTGTGCGACGTATCAGTTGTGTGCGATACGGGGCTGCTGGATGGGTATGTGTATAAATATTGGCAATGCTGATTATGAACGGGATGATGAATTTAAACAGGTTCAGTTAGGGCTGGGAACGTCCGTATCTTGGCGAGGCAAATTCTTAGGTTTGCAGCCATGGCGGATGCATCCGCTTTTTCTATTTATAATCTGTCTGAGCCTTCAGAGGTTGTATATTAGTTGTTGACAACGCATGTCAGTTGCTTTTGATGTATGCTTCCTTTAATATTTCTTTTATATTATCTATTTCTTATGCTTACGGATAATTTGCCAGGTAGGTTTTTTGAGTCTGGTGTTGTTTCTGTTAATGGCCTATTACTTGGCTATGCTACCTCTTTGGTATGCACCCGTGATAGACCTTTACCTGAAGCTCTTATCTGAGCGAAACTTGTATCGGATTAATGGAATGCTATAGGATGCCAGGTTGGCTATTTTACTCCTAATTTTACACCTTTCTTTTCTCTTTATGTATCCATCTCTATGGATTATCCCTAAATCTGGTATGAAGAGCGAAATTGCACCTCTTAACCGTTGACTCCTTACATGGATGTAGGAATGGCTCTCAGAATGTGGTAAGGGTTTTGCGCCCCCATGTGTGTTGGCATATAGAAGAGGGCTTCTAATTCAATACATGTGAGAGTGATAAAACCCTTATCATGTAGTCAGACATTACAATGTGCTTTCCAACTATTTCGTTATTGGGCTCTGTACGTGAAGTTTGATGGTATTTGCTTTGTTCATGATCTTCGAAGGTTTCTGAATAAGTACAGAATCATCAGTATATCAAGCGTTATGATGGTAGTTGAGTATCTTATAATGATTGGTGTATAAGAGAAGGAATGAAACGACTTTAAGAAGAAAAAGAAAAATAAGATTACCTAAAAGGCTCACTAATACTGCCAAATGGCGGTGATGAGTAGGAGTGGTCTATTGGTTGGCTAGGCTACATGTTTGGTACGCAGCCGTGATAGACCTTTACCCGAAACTCCTATCTGAGCCAAATGGTTTGATAACCTGATACAGTCAACGTGGAAACAAAAAGCGATAAAGCAATCTAGAGCGGTGGACCTTTATGTTGGGCTGCTGACTATCTGTTGACAACACTAGTTAGTCACTTTTACTGTACGCTTGCTTTAACATTTTTTAATCGGCCGTTACTATCAAAGGGCGATAATTAATAGGAGTGTTCTATTAACTGGCTAGGCTGCATGTTCGGTATGCAGCCGTAATAGACCTGTGAAGTTTCTATCTGAACCAAGAGGAATGGGCCTATTGGGTTTCTTTTTCTCTCTTTTTTCCTTAAGGTTGTTTTGTTTCTTCGCTTGCTACATGTTATTATTAAATGGCAATGATGAATATGAGCAGTCTATGACTTGGCGTGGCTACCTGTTTGGTATGCAGCTGTGATAGATTTACACGTGAAGCTCTTACCTGAGCCAAACGGTTTCATGACCTAATGAAGCCAATTTTATAGCCTTTAACCTTATAGCTGCAAATCTGGGTTACTGGGCATAAATATTCAACTATGTCGAGCATTCCTAGCGTCGGTGTTAGAAGCCAACAACATCCGTTTGGCAAGCAAAATTAGATTCATTTCGTTGTTGGCTTCTTACTCGGCGCTAGGAATGATTTCGAGAGTGTGCTTGAGGTTTTGGTACTTTCACGTGTGCTCGGATGTAGATATTGTTCTATGTTTTCACACGTGTGACAGTCGCAAACTTCTTGGCGTACGTTTAGATATGACGTTCATTTCAATACATGTTGGGGTTGCTTTTGTGAAATAGCATATCCCATAGACAGTCTTTCTTCAAAATATTCAACTCTACTGAACATCCTTAACGTCCATGTCAGAAGTCAACGACATCCGTTGGGTAAGTGAAACTACATCCAATTGGCCGTTGGCTTCTAGCTAGGCGTTAGGGATGCTTTTTTAGACTGTACTAGGGGTTTTGTCACTTTCACGCGTGTCCAATATGTAGAAAATAGTCTATATGTTGGCGTACTTGACAGTCGCAAAAATCCTTAGCGTATATTTGAATATCACGTCGTCCTAAATCGTTTGACTATACCAAAAAATGATGATACGAGAAGCGTGATCGAAAAGTATAAGCAGATATGTATTTCAACTTACAAACTGTATAAACCTATATAGCTTGTCTATGTAAACATAATAAATAAACTTTACGAAATTGTCATTTAGATATTATATGGCGCATCGGATTTCAAACACATCACGATAAGCATCGAGCATGTATGCAATGAAGTTCTTTCCATTTATCATGTGAGTTATGACTATGCAAAAAAAGGAATGATATTGCAAAATGCGGGTACGCGTGCAAAGTTGTTGGTTTAATAATTGTTGCATATTATCGGAAGATTCACTGTATGAATACGGGAAATAGGGAAACTACATTTGTATGGGATATTTATTATTTAGTATGTAAACTATATATGGATATATGAATGTATATAAACTATATACGGATGTATAAATGTACTCAAGTTATTATTATTCATTATTCATTTTTTGTATTACTGTTATTGGAACATAAACCGTTAGCCCCCGCCGCAACGCGCGGGTCATATGCGAACTTGTTTTTAGTAAAAAGAAACAACTTTGAAGTGATCATGCCGTCACATCAACCTTTTCAGAGGAGAAAGTCAAAAAAGTCGTATTTAGTTTATAAAAGAACTTGTTCAAATATGTTGTATTAGTCAAAAGCTCGTGACTATTATCACCAAGAAACGATACTTCGTATATCCCAACTTTCTTACTAAATGCAAACACTTTTGTTCTTTATTTGGCTAAAGGGCACGTAATGCATCGGCCGACCATCTCGATCGAGCCAAGGGATGATGCGTCCTCCCCATTACACCCTTTTAGGTTTGGCGCGCCGTGCATGAAGAAAAACAAGAAGTCGGTCGTTATTTAGATCGAGAAGTGTGTGAGGTTTTTAGTGGCACTTTTATTAAATGGTGTTGTGTATGCGTGTTTTCATTAAATAATTTTGTGAGGTATATTTATGTTTAAGCAGAGTATGTTTAGTTGTTATGACTCGGTCACTATTACGACAAGTTTATCATAAAGATAGTTGTAGAGAGAAAAAGCTGCGTTGATGCTGATGTGACGGTCATAAGTTACATCTAGCCTAAAAGCTTATTGGGTAAATTACACAGTTCGTCCCTGTACTTAGGCCCGATTGCGGATACAATCCCTAGATAACGGTGGTCAATGTCGTTAATCCTTAAAGTCGATTTTTGTTACCCGTTTGGTCTCTCGAGCCTCGTTATACGTAACTGGCGTTAGTTTGACTTTTCAACCATGGGCATTTTAGTAATTTCTAAATTTTTTTGTTTTTTCATCGTTGGTCCCTGACTCAAAAATCCCGACGAGTGCTTCACCGTTAGGTTTTTTTGTCGTTTTCCACTTGTACCATTTATCCTTGAATCGTTTTTGTGTATTATAAATGATGGTTTGCAAGGTAAAACATACGAATTATAAAATGGTTCGTTGTTCGTATGGTTTGGAAGCCGTGATCAGAACATCATGGACTAATCAAAATTCTGGTCGTCGTTTTTATGGTTGTCCTACACTTGTGAGTATGATCGGATCAAAAAATATGTAACAAATCATTTTGTTTGTTTATACACATATTTTTTCTTTTATTTTCAAGAGTCCAACATGCGTCAACTTTCTCTGGTGGTTTGATCCACCAATGTGTCATAGGTCTGTTCAGATTATCCCTGGTTTGTTGAGGTCACGTAATGAGCTTGAAAAAATCCTTGTTATGGTTGAAGAAAAGCGACTCAAGTTGATGAAATCTCATCATCAGCTGGGTTGTGTCTGGGTTTTATGTTTACTGTACAATGTGAAGCTTTAGGGAAGTTACTTTTTTGGGTAGACGTTCTTAGTGTGTAATGGGTTATGGTATTGTAGATGAATGTGGTTTTTTGTTGTTTGATGGGATGAATAGATTTGGTTGTTAGTCATTTTGGTGTGGATGAATGGTTTCATTTGTTTGACTAATAAAGTCAACATTTAGTGTATTGTTGTTTGACTTATAAAGTCTACTGATATGATTTAGCAAAAGTCAATTGGGTTCACTGGTATGATTTAACAAAAGTCAAATAATTTGTATGACCATTTGGCTCCAAGAACAACAACTGATACAACTACAACAACATAACAACATACCCAATCCCGCCTGAGCGAGGTACGGGGGATAACTCATACAACTGATTAGACTAAATAAACCCCAACTAATTAATTCATAACAAACATAAACGAAGCCACTACCCCAAACACTATCACAGTTGACTTCCAAAAGAAAGCATTCTTTTAAATTTTCTTTTACTCTTCCATGAGTTGCTACATTTGACCTTCCATATCAGCAAACTCAACTTGAAGGACTGCAAGTTCTTTTTTGCTTCTTACTTCATTTTCTAGTTGTTCTCTTTGCGAGGGATTAAGAAGCAGATGCATCTCATACATATGATCTCTGTACCGTTTATTCTCTAACTCCGGATCACACCAATGCCATCTTTTACAGTGCTTGATTCCTTTTTCTGTAAATAAGAGAATTTATAATTAGCAAATAAAATAAGATCTAGAAAAATGCAACAACTTACATATTTGTTAGGGCAAACACCAAATCGTCTAACAGGATTTTCACGTGTCCAAGAGGTGAGCGGCATCAATAGAAGCCTACATTTACACTCTCTAAGAGGGACGGAAGAAGATGAAGACATTCTTGAAACGGTTTTCTAATTTTAACTTTGTCTGTATTTTTGTCTAGTAAAAAAGATGCAGACTTTATGACCATTGCCCATTGGGTTACCCAATGGTTTTGTTAGTGTTTTAGTAACTTACACCATTAGTGTCCCTCAATGCGCTCTATTGGTTTTCCATTTCTCGCCAAATACACAATAAATATTCTATACATCACTTGCACGCTTAGTCCTTGATATCATTTCATGATGTGCTGTCAAATTTTAGCCGCGTTTTACATTTGCCTTTCCAATGTAATAATTGCGTTTTTGACTCTTCGTTTGTGTAGTCGATTCATCTCTATATATTCACTTATATTTAAATTCACTTTGCATATTGTCCTTCATATCCAAAACACACACATACATACCTTAACTTCCTGAACCCTTTCACTATCCTAAAACCTAACTTTTTATATGGTTGTTGCTCGTAGATTTGTTCAACTGGAGGAACTCAGGGTTTTAGCAAATACTAGAAAGTTGCCAGACCAATTGCTCGTTTATTTTGACATGCAGACGCAAAGGGAAGCTCAGGTAGCAAATGAACTTTCCAATTTGATGATGTGGTTGCTTAAAAGTATAAATGAAAGGCGTGCATTTATAAAAGAGCTTGAACATTTGCCGAGAAATTTAGTTGCCTATAAGATGAGGCGGAACTCAAGCACTTCAGAAGGATGATTTAATTAAGGTGATGGAGATAAGGAAGGTAGTTTTACAATTGCGCCTTCAGGTACATAAGGAGGTTGATTTTTATAAAACTCTGTAAATGGTAGATGGTCGGCTTTTGGGGTTGTTACTTTTTGCTTTTGGGTTATATATTATTAACATTTCTATCTTTTAGTTTTTTCATGAATGTATGATTGCAACTTTTGTTTGTTAATCATTGAATCATTTCACTATAATGTCTTGTTGGCATTGTAGTTGTTTTGCGGGTAAATTACATTGTTCATCCCTGAAGTTACACCCGTTCACCCATTTTGTCTAAACCAAAGACCGTGTAATTTTTCAAACGGTGTTTGACCACTACTCTGTTTGACCAACGTTGTTACCTTAGAGACAAAATAATTGAAACAAGTTGCATAATAAGTATGCTTTCATAATATGGAAACTAGAAGGGGGGTTGAATAATTTACAGATTCATTTTCGTTTTAAAACTTTGCTTTCAAAATACTTATATTCGAGTAGTATGTTTAACCAACCAACAATATGAATCAACCAAGTAAATATCTAAACTAATAAAAAATAACAATCACAACAATATAAAGAGATGAGAGAATGAACAATCAAACCAAGACACCAAGATTTATAGTGGTTCAGCTACGAAGCTTTTCTTCGCCCTACTCCACTCTCCGAGTATCCTACTCGAGATTTCACTATGTCAAGAAGCTCTCTTCAGGCAGAGAAAACCGTTTATACGTCGCTTACGTTATTTTCCGACACTAAGCTAAATGTCGAGTCCTAATCTTAGTGATGAGGTGTCATTTTATACACTTTTTCGGGGTCGTTTAACCCCCAAAATCGTGTGTTTATGCCCAAAATAGGTACTTAATCATTCCTTTTCAGGTATTTCTCATTTGAAAGACATTTGGATGAATTACACATGACTTGGGATCATTTGGAGAAGAAACGGACGAGATTACAAACCAACACCAAGACTCTTGAAAGATTTGTGCTCACAGAGCCTAGAGACGGCGTCACAAGCCATACACGACACCGTCACAACTCGTCAAGTGAAGGCGTCACATATTTCAAGACGGCGTTAGCCTGCACCGACTCAAACGCGGATCTAGAAGATTCATTTTACGACGGCGTCACGATTAAAACGCGACGCCTTCGCGTCGATTTTCTTATATATACAAACCCGAATTTAGGGTTTTGAGTGTGTAACTTTAGAATAAAAAGAGGGTACGAACCCTAGTTCGTTTAGCAGCTGTAGGAGACGATTTTAAGGCCTAAAACCCTATTGTACCTCTTCTAATTCATGTTTTAATCAAGTAAGGTTTACTTAATCATTCAATATGTCTATGTGTTGTGTGATATATTGCTCTTGCTTTATTCTTAACATGTTTGGCTAAACCTATTATTGTGTTTATTTATGATTGTATGAAACATAGAATGTAGATCTTAGTGGTGTTGCTTCTTGTGATGGATGTGCACGTTAGGTGTTAGAAAACCAGCTTATGTCTTAATCGCTGTTGATATGTATAGGGAAACGTGATTATGTAGAAAGGATACCATCGGGTAACAGTCTTCATACTACCTTGGCCCCTAATATGGTTGATCTACTTTTAATGTATTTCACATGCACTTAGTAAACTCTTAGGGGCCGTGTAATAGTCTTCATATTACCTTGCATGTGCGTTGCTCTAGCGGCATACTAAGTAGACGGTGGGTTCGTGTAATTTTTCATGCTTTGGAAATAATTACATAGATCATCACAAGTGTGACAAGGCAACAACACTAGAAGAAGCAATCTAGGGATTAATACGTGATTAAATAGACACAATCTTTTATCTTATTGTTATCACCATTAGTTTAGATTATTATTTAGTTTAATAGCTAAAACTAAAAAACCCCAACTCTCTCAATTATAGATTTTACCTGCCTTTCTAAAATACAAAAATACAAAAAGAATCTTCCCTTAACCCTTAGAATTCTGTTAGACCGTGATCAAGCTTTCCCAACCTATTCCTCGAGTGAACGATAAACAACCCCGAGTCTTGCCCATACTACACTACAACGATTAGGTGCAATGTCTAGAGAGTTGTAAAACTTCTCGTGTAGAAGTCATACGACAACCGCACATCAAGTTTTTGAGCGTCTTATTTATACACTTTTTCGGGGTCGTTTAAACCCTAAAATCGTGTGTTTATGCCAAAAATAGATACTTAATCGTTCCTTTTCAGGTATTTCGCATTTGGAAGACATTTAGATGAATTACATGTGACTTGGGCTCGTTTGGAGAAGAAACGGACGAATTACAAACACAACACAAAGACACTTGAAAGTTTTGTGCTCATAGAAGCATGGAGACGCATCACAAGTCATACACAGCGTCCAACTCATCAAGTAACGGCGTCATAATTTCAAGACGCGTCAGGTTTGTTCCCGCGACCGAACTCAAATGCAAGAATCTATAAGATCATTTTACACGCGTCACGATTAAAACGCGATGCCCGTCCGCGTCGATTTTCTATATATACAAACCCCTAATTTAGGGTTTTGAGTGTTGTAACTAGAATAAAAAGAGGGAACGAACCCAAATTCAATTTAGCAGCTGTAGGAGACGAGTTTTAATGCCTAAAACCCCAATTGTACCTCACCAATTCATGTATTTCAATTAGTAAGGTTTTACTTATCACAATATGTCTTTGTGTTGTGTGATTTAATAGCTCTTGCTTTATTCTTAACATGCTTGGCAAAACCTATTATTGTGTTTATTTATGATTGTATGAAACCTAAAATGTAGATGTTAGTGGTGTTGCTTTTTATGATGGATGTGCACGTTAGGTCTTAGAAAACCAACTTTTGTCTGCATCGCTGTTGATATGTCTAGGGAAACATGATTGTGTAGAAAGGATACCATCAGTAACAGTCATCAGACGAACTTTTCCCCCTAATATTGAGATACGCCTTTAATTTATTTCACATCACATTAGCTAAACACACTTAATGACCGTGGTAATAGTCTTCTACTACTTTGTGATAGGTTCCCGAATTCACACAAACATGTATAGATCTATAAGAGATCTAGAGGAGAGAAAGTATTAGAGAGAGAGATAGTTTAAAAAAGAGAGAAAAAAGGAAAACCCACTTAAGAGTGTGTGTAAAATGACTAGATTCTTTACCTCTGTCCAAAGTTGGAAGTAGGTATTTATAGTTCTTATAATACACCGGTATTAAGTACGCCTGTTCAAAACGAAAGTCATAAGTTTACCTATTAAACTACAGCTTATATTGAAACCAGTAAAATAACACGGTGACTGGAGTCTTTTTCTGAATATCTAACAATCTCCCCCTAAGGGAGGTCCCCTGAAAATACTAAACTTAAGCACTTCAATCTTCAGATTGATCTTATGTAAGCTCGTAAACGTTTGATTTTCATTCATTGTATCTTGTGAATCTGAAGTTAGTGAACTTTAGACATTTAGGCTTTATCTTGACTTAAATGTGATCTTTGAGCTTTCTTTGAGATCATTAACCAATCATAATCTCTAATCATCATCATGTGATCTTTGGCATCTTGTGAACTTGTGTCATTCGGAAATGCACTCACACTTTTCTTGAACTTTGAAAGCATGAATATTCAGAGTTGCGGAAGCTTTAATAACAGATACTTGAGCTTTCATGATATCGTTCGATGAGTCATTTGAGGAATGAGCACGCGGTTTAATGAACTTGATTTTGTTGAACACGATCTCTCCATTTCCATCTTAAATGTTCCTGAAAAAAAGACAGTTAGCAAATAAAGAGAAAATTGATTTTGAAAAAACAATCTAAGTGGTTAATTTATAAAAAATATTTTGTAACACTTCGATATTTTGATTGGTTGTCAAATGTTCAATAACGTCAATTCTTAATGCTTGAACAAGTTTGATTCACGTAGAACGCACCATCGTTTCTTATCCATTGACAACAGCTTGATTCTTGTAGAATCGCACAAGCACCTACCTAGAGCTGTTATGATGTAGGCTCTAGCAGGATTTCCATCTTCATAGTGAATACCTTCGTATCACTCGGATGTTCTGGCAATATCACAAGGATAATGCGTAGGACTCTTAAGATAACCTTGTTTCCACAGTGTGTGAAAGACAAGATAAATGGAAATGTGTCCTAACGAGATTAATTGATGATCTCTTGGCTCTAGATCGAAAGTGCGCTGTTAGATATATGTGATCAGAGTCTGAGCTGACTGCCACCTTTTCAATACCGACTTATCTGGAGTGATGATGAATTAGATTTGTCATGTTTAGTCTCCGTGATAATAACAATTTTCTATCAAGAAAACTCAAAATGGCTGGGAAGGGTTGTGTCATTGTCATCACTGGGTCCATGATGTCGTCTCAATTTCATCAATCAACTTGTGATTCTGACAGCATATGTATTGACCCCGGTTTTTAACTAAGTGTATGGAGGGCTTCTTTCTTTACACCCTTTATCTGTACAATTCTTTTTCATTCTTCAACCCCTTCAGTGCTTACCGAGATTTCATGACTAGAACCTTGTTAGGTTTATTCAAGTACTAGCTCCATCTCATCGACACATTCCCTTTTTTCCTCACATATACTCCGCTTTTTATCATACCTTAAGTGACTTCTACACTAACTAGTGTATAGTCCCTGGGTAGATCCCTCCGTGTTCTGGCAGGATCATTGTGAACTGAGTACCTAACCTTACCATCCTTATAACTACGATAACATGTAAATTACATGATCAGTCCTTTTGGTACAGTCACCTTGCCAATAAAAATCTACAGTTGAAAAACTCAATCAGGTACTTATTATAAAACTACCAAGTGTTTTTAGTTAACAGGATTGGATTTTGCTATTTATAAGAAACGCCTCCCCCCTTCAACATGTGCATCGGTATTCGAAATGTTTAGTAACATGTTGGTAGAGAATACACATAAGTAATAAGATCGACATACTATTTTAATCACATTTGTCTCCCTTATCAAAAATTTCAAATCCATTTGACATGTTGGATATCAATTGTTTAAATATGTATATAAAAAATAGGAGAAAATTGTGCCAAACATACACAAGCCATTGTTTGAACAGATTAATGCTCCCCCTTAATCTTTGAGAAAATATAAGAAGATCCGAGTACTGAATTTTGAAAGATTTTAATTTTTCTAAGAATTCTGAAAATTTTACTCAATCACTATTAGATAAGTCCTATTAATAAGTCTACCTACACATTTTAATATACACAAATTATGTATTAGACAGGACCAGAAAAATGTCAAACCATGAAAATGACATAGTCATTTGTCCATGTAAGCAGTCATGTAGTCCCGTCTCCGATACTCTCTTTTTGGATTGTACTAGCTTCCCCTTGAATCAGCAATCTTTCTTGAGTAGATTCAAACCGTTCTTGCAATTCGCATTAAGAAGACTTGGAAGTCTGACGCCCAAATCTAGAAGACGCAATTAATTCGAGAAAACCGCAACACCAAAGTCAATTAAGTCCCGGATTCTAAAATTCTCTTAACAAGATAGGGATGATAAAAATTGAAACACCAAAGTCCACTAAGTCCCGGATATCTCAATTATTCCACTCAGTAGACAACTATAACACCTAAGACAACTAAGTCCCAAATTGTACACTTTCTTTCTATCGGATACTGACAATCTAGAGGAATTATCATACTTTTCAAACCAATCGGTACCTCTTTGATCAAATATACTACTCCTTTAAAAACACGCTTGGTTATTGACTGTATAAAGGAACATTAATTGAATCAGTAACCAATCTTCTCACTCTCTAATCAACTTCTGACAACACAATTCCCTGGTATCTCAACTGATTGCATACCAAAGATACACGAAATCTCTTCACCTATTGGTGGAATAGCGCCCCGGAAAGTAACACGATAACACCTGATTTTTTTTGCGGATAAGACATTTGTCCCTTCCCAGGAATGGCTACAATTAAATAAGGCTATGGATTCTATCCCACGTTAGTTGTTGTACCGTTCAGTGAATATACTCCTTCCCCTTAGATGTATTCGATACCTCAGACTTGAAAAATCTTATATGCAACCACATGCTTGAGATGCGAGTGTTCCGCAGACTTAATAAACTTAAATCTATCCCGTGAGAATCAAGTTTTCAAGGCTTTTTTAAACTACGAAAGAATTTCACACATTTCCTAAGATCCTTTTTACAAACAAGACGCGTTGGACAATATTGGTCGATGTAGTTTAAATGCCGAATATCACTAATTCAAAGTTCTTTGTAAGTCTGTTTCAAATGCTCATTTTCTTTATGTAGTTGCTCATTTGCTGCAAGTAATTTAGCCACACTGTGTTCTAATTCGATGTTAATAGTTTCAATTACATCGATGTTATTTTTAACTTTGGCTTCATTACTTGTTTCCTTCACACTTTTAATTTGTTTCTTCAAGTTGCAAATTAGTGTGGTTCTGGCCAGTAGCTGAGCTTTCAAATCATTAATCACAAAAAATTCACGAAATTCAGGAAATTCCTGATTCTTACATGGTTTGTTACTTTGAAAACTTTCTTCCTTTTGTTGAATTTGTATTTCAAGTGAAATACAATGTTTTTCCAGTTGTAAAAATCGTTTTGAAAGTTCATTGTAAATTTCCTTATCAACCATATCTTTCGTTTTGAGAAGCTCAGTTTTAAGCAAAGCATCCTGGTCAATCTCTCCTCCCCTATGACACATATTTGTTGAAGTAGGAGTGGTATTGCTATCAATAGTTTCCAACAGATGTGTGTCATAACTGGGTTCAGATTGCTCAGTATGCTGTTGTTCATTAGCAAGGATATTATGTAGAGCAGTCAATTGTACCTCAGCAAATGGCTCTTCGTCATTTACTGGTCCGATATCTGCATCCACAGCTTGTGTGGTATAATTCCCTGAACTGCTACTTGTATCCTGCTTGTCGGGCTTTGTCCCACTGCTTTCTGTGACAACCAACCCAGCATCAACTGCTTCACGCATATTGACCTTTTCCTCTTGCCTTTGCATCTGAGTTTCAATCTCTGATTTGCTGAATGCATTGTTGTTTTCAGGCTCTATCAAACTGCTTTTTGATACAATCAAGCTGTCATCCATTGCTTGAACTGGATTGATCTGAATATCTTGAGACTGCATCTTGACACTTGACTTAATTTGATGCTCATGAAGTATTTCATCATGCAACTGACTTCCATTCTCCTTTAGTGCATTAAGTTCATTTTCTTTCATGCGTAATACACCATATGTATTTACAACTCTATGAATGACCGCTTCAAGTGTATCCAGGTTCTCGAGTAACTCACGTCTGTACGCACTAGGTTCACAGCGCGTGAAGTCTTCGAAGTCTTGTTGCCAACCTTGATTCAGAAGATCCGTTGCATTTACCCCTTTTGAGGCAAGAAATTCCTTGAACTGTGTTCTGAGTGCTTGAAGACAAGTCTTTGCATTAACCCCATGAAGATTCTCTCTTTCAAGTTGTAGCCTTAACTGATCCAGATTATGAAACATCTTCAATTTGAAAGTCTGATGCTCTTCACCAAAGAATGAGCGAAATGCTGGTTTAAATGCATCAACAGCATAAGGCGAATTAAGGAGATAGAGATCATGAAGATGTGTCTCGAGTTGTTCAAACCATGTCATGCAGATGGAGTGCCTTTGTTTTGCGAGCCGTTGCGTCAGTTGAAGCTCTCTCTCTTTTGAATTAGAATTAGAAGATTCCATTGAAATTCGATGTGTGAAATAAAATTAAGGATCTTAAGTAGATAATGTGATTGATGTTGTGGTTTTAAATGCAATTAACGTTCACGGGATTTTACAAGTCTATGATTAAAACCGATAAAAGATTAACGGGATTTTACAAAATCAATAGAAAACCGTGAATGAATAATTGTTTGTTGTTGAGGTTTGATCGTTGTAAGATTAATGACATTTAAGACCTGTTTAGGTTGACGGTTTGTTATTTGGCCCTAAAATATTTGAATTTTGACCAAAACACAAAATTTACCCTATTACCAAAATTTAAATTTTGTGTAAAAATTAGCTAAAAAAGCTATTGAAAAATTAATTTTTTCTTAATTTTTCCCGCCAAAAATAATTTGAATTTTTTAACAAAATTTTTACCCTATTACCAAAATTTAAATTTGGTGTAAAAATGAGCTAAAAAGGCTATAGGAAAAATTAATTTTTTCTTAACTTTTCCCGCCAAAAGTACTCAAACTGTCACCAAAATTATTATTATTTTTAAAAATTTTTTTTAGCGCTGCCTAGGATGATTGCAAACAGCCGCCTGAAAAAAAATTCAAACTGTCACCAAACCGCTGCCAAATAAATCAAACAAACCGCCTCTTATATTTTAGCAACTCGCCGTTTTAGCAACTCGCCGTTTTAGCAACTCGCCGTTTTAGCAACTCGCCGTTTATTAAAATAATCAAACCGCTGTGTTAATACTTAAGCAAACCGCCGCT
This sequence comes from Tanacetum coccineum, assembly GCA_026074375.1. Taxonomy (NCBI): domain Eukaryota; kingdom Viridiplantae; phylum Streptophyta; class Magnoliopsida; order Asterales; family Asteraceae; genus Tanacetum; species Tanacetum coccineum. The sequence goes on along the minus strand of BQNB010012255.1, from coordinate 55,954 downwards.
TACTTTGGCAACTCGCCGTCTGTTTTGCTAACTCGCCGGCTATATTTTAATATTCAAACCGCCGTTTCCTTTTTGCTCAATATAATATTCAACTCGCCTTGACCTGTCAAACCGCCACAATACAAGGCAAACCGCCGGCTTAAAAAGCAAACCGCCACCAATTTAATTGATTATTATAGCAACTCGCCTTTGACTTTTGGCAACTCGCCTTTGACTTTTTCCTAAAAACGTGGATCTTGTCCCCCTTTCCTGTCAAACCGCCACTTTGAATATAGTATTATATTCAAACCTCCATGTAGAACATAAGGACGAATTCAACAAAAATCAAACCATATGATCTTTTTAACCACGAAACAAAGCTCTAATATGCAATACTAAGATGGTGTATGAAGATTATCCTTCCTATAACATGTATTTCTTCGTGGATCATAAAAACGAAGCAACCCTCCACGAAGAACACTAAACTTAATAACCTTATATTTCGAACTTGGAGCTTGTATAACAAACGAAATTGTTACAATCTAACCTTTTTGATGTGTAGAACAAGAGAAGATCAAGATTAACAAACAAATAAGCCCAAAATCAAATCTGAGTCGTGGCCTTTTTGAGCCAAAATAAGCCACGAATTTGAGCTTAATGAACCACACGAATCAATCACGAATCCACTTAGGATCTGATACAAATTGTAGGTTCCCGAATTCACACAAACATGTATAGATCTAAAGAGATCTAGAGAGAAAAAGTTAGAGAGAGAGAATAGTTGAGAGAGAAAATAATACACACTAAAGAGTGTGTGTAAAATGAGTAAATGCTTACCTCTTCCAAAGTTAGAAGAGGTTTTATAGTTCTTACAATACACCGGGTATTAGTACCCGGTTCAATACCGAAAGTCATACGTTTACCTATTAAACTACGAGCTATATTGAACAGTAAAATACACATGGGTTGACGAGTCTGTTTCTAATATTCTAACAGTTTGGCTAAGGCATGGATTTCCATCTTCATTGTGAATACTCAGTATCATCGAATGTTTGGGAAATAATACAAGGATCTTGCGTAGGGACTCTAATGATATTACCACTTGATATTCACATTATGTGAGATAAAAAAGCTAATTTTTGACCAAGTTGTTCCTAATGAGTTTAATCAATGATCTTCTTTTGGCTCTTGACTCAATAGTGCACTTTTAATTTTTGTGATCGAAGGTGGAGCTGCTTTGTGCCTACCTTTTCAATATCAACTACTCGGCGCTAAGTGTAAAGAAAGTCAATAGAATAGAAAATAAGTGTATCTTGTTGTTTTGAAAACAAAGTCTTGTCGCTTTGAGTCGGCTGGAGGGGTTTGTGCTAGAGTCACTGGGTCCTATGACTATATTCAATGTAGACTACACCTATGCACCTCGATTCTATTTTTTAATATGTTTCTGACATATGATTAACCCAATTTCTGCCTTTGTGTATGGAGAGGCTTATTTCTTTTCACCCTTTAGCCTAACATTTCTTTTTAATTCTTTAACCCCTTCTATGTTACCAATGACTTATAATAACACCTTGTTGGGTTTGTTCCAGTGTTAGCTCCATCTAGTCGGCATTATTCCACGATTCTCACTTTTCTCCTTTTTTAATCATACATCTAAGGACTTCTACACTTAAACTTGTGGATATCCTGGAGTAGATCCCTGCCGGTTCTGGATGGATCATAGGAGTTGAATACATATTACTTAACCACCTTATAACCTCAATAAATTCAAGATACATGTCGGTCTTTTAGGGTGTCCATCACCATGAACAAACAAAATCATTGAAAATTTCATTAAAGTGTTTGATATACATATCAAAGGTTTTTCACTTTGAATGTTTTTAATCATCACTAAAAGCTCACCCTTAAACTGTGCATCGTAATCGACTGTTCATGCCTAAGTGTGGGTGTGCACAGAGTCCATTTTAAATCTGAATTACTTCTGTCAATTATACATTAGTCCAGGTAATCACATTTTATCCCTTATCCAAAATGTTAATCCCTTGATTTTTTTGGATTTCAATTGATATAACCGTTCAGGGACAAAATGATGTTTTCTAGTAAATGGAAATATTATTGCTACCTCTCAAACTTTGAGGGTTCTTAAGATGGTGACCAGAGTACAATTTATTAAAGATTTTCCTGAATGTACTAGAAATTCTTGTGAAATTTGTACTCGAGCACATCTTATTTTTCACCAAAAAAATCTAACTAGTTTTTTAACATTTCACAAGAATAAAGTTATTTCTAGGATTGAACCTTATAAGATAAGAACAACATATGATAAGTCTATGGTCCTATGATTGCAGCCGGTAAGTCACCCCTGTATGGTCTTCACAACTATAGTTCTCCAAGCTCGCCATGGATCCTATGTCTTTAAATTTTTGTCAATTGCCTGCAAGATAGCTCTTGCTTTGCTTTGTCACGTTGGCTCCAGAAAAGTCTGAGGCAGATTACTCTATTATGATTCCTTGAGGCGAGATCATTCAGAGCAGTCGAACGCATATCTAGAGTACCATCGCTAAAACTTGTGTAGTTCATCATATGCGCATCAATCTATTCTTCTTGTCTTTGTTCTCATAGATGATCCTCTGGGTTCCGGCTCGCGCGCTGACGTGTGTAAGCGTTCTCTACTTCTCAAATTGGTTTGTACGTGTCAGGCTTTGTGAGGATTAGTTTCTGTTGATAGCTTTCAACACCCCAATTGAGGTCTTCACACGCCGTTGGATGACAACACTTATTGTGAACATTCTTAAGGAGTATTAAATGCAAGACGTTCTTCAACGTTCGAGATGTGTATAAACTTTCTTGCACTGAGAAGAAGCAACATGTCATCAATGTCTTGGATCGATGTCTGTTGGAAATAATTCTTCTTTGAAATTGTAAGAAATGTCGTCAATCCTAGTACAGTGATCCAGTCAAGATGCTTGTAGTTTTGCCATTCGACTATTTCTACCTTGTGACAGCAATAATTCTTCTTTTTGAGTAGACGTCACGAGCTGATTCCCTTCGTCGAAACGCGAATGCATAGATTTGTCTTCGCTTCTTCGCCCCATGTGAGATTCCCCAGAAGAGAGCGAAGAATTGTCGTTTGTTGACTATAATTGACTTCTACATTAAGTTGGGCACTATGTACTATCCTATTTAATATGCCGTAATTGCAGGCCTTGGTCTTCTTAATGAAGTAGAGTACTTGCGGCTTGATAACCACAGTTGGTACTCAAGATCGTTATTTGATGATAGTTGATTGAAATAGTATGACATGCCGACCTTAAGAATTGGAACCAATGGTAGTGGCTTTAGAGATCATGAGGATATTGGCGGCCTTCGGGGTTGATCCAGTCCAATTTTTCTGTTGTGGCTTTGTAGACTTCTTCACAAAAGTATTCAAGTTCAGTCAAGCTCTTGCATGTTCCTTTCATCAGCTCAAATGTTGGACCTGCTAACAATTCAGGTGTTAGTGTTGTAACATTTAGCCGGTTCATCACAAAAGTGGAGAAGTTCAAATGTTGTGTCTGTATCATCGAATGCTCTCGAGGGGTTTCGTCTTCTTGCTAGATTGCTTAAGCCAGTGTCTTGGCACGGATTTGTGATCAGAGGTACAGACTTGTTCATTGCACGATAGGGAGAGGTAGTTGTTTAGGTTGTTGATAACAGTTATAGGAAGTGGATGGTCTCTTCTTGTTGTTTCTACATCATGGGACACCTGTTTCAAAACAACCTGATGTGCAGTGCTTCAAGTCAATCTGTAGGATTGCAATAGTTTCCTTACTGGAGCATATTGGCTTGCAGTTGTGCTTATGAGTGCTTGGAAACATTGCAAAGTAGTCTTTCTCTGATGGCGTTAGTTGTCTTTTCTATTGGGAGCCACTGGTATCCTAGATTTAGGATCTGTTTCAAGACCCGTCTTTTTTGGACCCCGGTTGTTCTAGCGGAGGGCTCTTGATCATCATCTGCTCGTCTGAGGGTTGATTTTTTAGTGTGTCGTATTGCCATAAGGATTCTAGCAGAATTTTGTCGGCTTATACGCATCAACTATGCCTTGTAGAGCTGCCTTGGATGCCGGACCTACTGATTGATTTGTTAGCTTCCATCTTGTCAATTAGAATCTTTTTCAGCTCTAGTTCGGAAGAAAAGGTTAGCTAAGCTTCAGTTTGCTAATCATAAAATGTTGGTAGAATGGATAAAATCATCCAAGTCAAATGCAATTGTCATTTTCTATTCCTAGTCCTAATAATATATTAAAAGACATAATGTATTAAACACGAAAGATCATAATAATAATAATAATAATAGTCTCTTACTAAGTATGCCAACATGTTCACTTCCGTTTCCACCCATCATGTTCTTGAGAGCTTGTCCAATTGACCTTAACCCTTCCCGGTGAGCATCTCGTTGTTGGGTTTGAAGATTAATAGTTTCAGAGAGATGGGTGTTCAAGTAATGACTTTCATGAGGAGGGTTTTGACAGACTCTAGAGACAACATTGGACGATGAGAATATGTTTTGGGAAGGAGATGAATAGTTAGATTGAAATGATTCATCGTCATTTTCATTAAGGGTATCATCCAACGGATGAGATGAGGATGGATGATTTAAAGTGGTGGAGGAGGAGCTAGCATTTGATTCACGAGGTTTTTTCTTGCCACGATTCGATCGCGTCTTTCGCTCATAATAAGGAGTGAGGGGATGCATGACTCGATCATGTGAGATGTAGCGATCAATTGCTAGCTCAGGAAAGACGAACACAACATGTTTGAACAATCTAGTCAAAAGCATTCCATAAGGTAAGAGTTCTTTAGGTTTGCTTCGAGTCTTTTCCATTCTTTTGAGAATGAATAATGCTAGATTGTATCGAGTGGAGGTTTCAATGCAATAAAGCATATGACAAAGATACGTAGAGACATGATCCTTATGACCTCCTAGACAAATGACGTTTTCACGAATGATATCAACCCATGGTTTCATATGAGGTTGAATTTCGTGAGTTAAGATTTCGTTCTTGTCGACGACAATGGTTTTCTTGTTTTTGGTACGAGTGACTTAACCTTGTCGAGGAATTTGAATGAAAAACTTGACGACACTTAGAGACAGAGGAGTGGTTTTATAACGACCTTTACTAGGAACACTTATTGACAAGTAGTCGAGTGACCACATGTCGGTGTGTGACACTTGACCTTTGAACGTTATTATTAATATTTGACCAAATTCCTCAAGAGTGAGAAAAATGACTTACTTTGTATAACAAAGTTGACCACAAAATGACCCGTGGAGTTATAATCAAAAGTTAGTTGACTATAGAACTCGAGAACAAAACGAGGAACAATTTGTTCGTTTATGTTCAACAAACAATTAAAATCAATTGACTCAAACTTAGCACGTGATGAGGTGTCATTTTATACACTTTTTCGGGGTCGTTTAACCCCCAAAATAGTGTGTTTATGCCCAAAATAGGTACTTAATCGTTTCTTTTCAGGTATTTCACATTTGGAAGACATTTGGATGAATTACACGTGACTTGGGCTCATTTGGAGAAGAAATCCATTGTCACCTAAAATAGAAAAATATAGTCATGTTTTATAGTCTTTTACTTGTAACATTTTATTCACAATGTTTCTAGTGTGTGCCTAAATGTGACACATGTGGACAACAGTTAACTCGATCTAAAAATAAAAACTAAAGAGTAACCCAAAACGCTCCTTAATTTGATTTTGCTCATCCAAAACGTGTTCAAAAAATACAACTTAAATATGTATCTCGACCTATTAACAGGAGATCATTATTCATGTGTTTATAAAATGATATTAAGTTGTATTAACAACGCATAACAACAATTTTATTATGTATCTAACGTGAAGTGATATGAAAATAGAATTGGGGTATTGAATTGAAAATCAATTCTTTATCGACGAAACTTACCTAGTGTAAGAATAGCCCTATTTCAAATGGGGGGAATCCGGCATATTAGTATACATAATATCATATTAGTACCAAATTGTACAAAATTGAAAGAAAAATGAAAATCCCCAATTTCAATTTTTGTGTTCTTCATGAATCCTAGACTCAAATTAAAAGAAAATAAATGAAATAACTTACAATTGATGATCTTTGTGATGTTAGGGATGATTATTAGTGATGATTTGATCTTCAATTAGTGTTTTGGTGGTTTATTTTGAGTTTTAGGTTATTTTGGTTCGTGTTCGTCGCACCAGCAGGGAAGATGAGTGTTTGGTTATGAGTTTTGAAATTTTTATGACTAAGTGTAAATATTTGGTGTCTGCTAGTGGTGGTCCTATATCGATCAGGGGGCCGCCCAAATAAGCTTTGGGGCCGCCTGAGATATGGGGCCCGCCTTTAGTACGAATTTTTAGACTTTTAAATTTTTGACACGAATTTACAAGGAAGAGTGACTAATTAATTTGCATTTCGCAAATTAAAAATATTTAACAAGCTTCGGATGAAGTAGTTAAATTGTCACGACACGGAATGTAACACAGACTAGAATCGAGACTAGAAGAAAAAGAAGCGAACTAACACGATTTATGGAATGTGTTCCATCATTCCTAAACCAAGACGTAGATAGTTAAATGATTCACGTTTAAGGGGTTTCGTAAGAATGTCGGCGATGTTGTCGACGGACGGCACTTTTTCTATTGAGATATGTCCTTTCTAGACATTGTCATAAAGAAAGTGATGACGAATTTCGATATGTTTGGTTTGAGAGTGTTGCACTGGGTTTTTGCTACGGTCATTTACGTCTTTATTGTCGCACATGATCGGGACGTCATCGTAGTCGATAAGATCTTGTTTCATCCATAGTGCTTGTTGACATGCCTTTCTGGCGCTTACGTATTCGGCTTCGGTAGTGGATATAGCAAGAGCGGTTTGTTTCTTCGAGAATCAAGATGTCAAACAACATACCACGAACGCACAAATACCGCTAGTGCTCTTTCGGTCCACATAAAACTCCTACATGATCAGAGTCGGCATATACTACTGTTTCTATGCCGGTCCCCTTAGGATACCATAATCCTATGTGCATAGTGCCTTTAATGTATCGGAAGATTCGCTTAACCGCTTCAAGGTGAGAGGTTTTGGGAGCCTCTTGGAAGCGGGAACAAAGGCAGACACTAAACATGATATCGAGCCTACTTGCCGTTAGGTATAATAAGCTACCTATCATGCCTCGATACTTGGTACTATCTACCGACTCACACTCTTCATCTTTTGTGAGTTTAGTATCGGAGGACATGGGAGTTTTCATTTCTTTAGATTCTTCTAAGCCAAATTTCTTAAGCATTTCTTTAATATATTTAGATTGATTAAAGAAAATACCATCTTTCATTTGTTTTATTTGTAATCCAAGGAAGAAGTTAAGTTCACCCATCATGCTCATCTCGAACTCGTCATGCATGATTTTGGCAAATTCATCACACATGTCTTGACAAGTCGAGCCGAATATAATATCGTCAACATATATTTAAACGATGATGAGGTTTGAACTTTTCTTCTTGGTAAAAAGAGTGTCATCTACCATTCCTATTTTGTATTCATGTTTAATAAGAAAAGCTTTTAATCTATCATACCAAGATTTGGGTGCTTGTTTAAGACCGTATAAAGCTTTCTTAAGTTTATAAACATGATCCAGTTTTTCAAAGTCAATGAATCCTGGAGGTTGTACCACGTATACCTCCTCATTGATAAAACCGTTCAGGAATTCACTTTTTACATCCATTTGGAATAGCTTAAAATCTAAAGTACAAGCATCAGTTAATAGTATCATAATTTACTCAAGTCTAGCAACTAGGGCATAATTTTCATCATAATTGATGCCCTCTTGTTGATTATAGCCTTGAGCAACTAACCTAGCCTTATTTCGAGAAACAATACCGTTCTCGTCTAACTTATTTCTAAGCACCCACTTAGTTCCTATGATTGTCATATTCCTAGGTTGTGGAACTAACTCCCAAACGTCGTTAGCAATGAATTGATTTAATTCTTCTTGCATGGCGACTATCTAACTATCATTCGTTAAGGCTTCATTCACATTCTTAGGTTCTATAGTTGATATAAAACAAAAAAAGTTACTTTAGTTTTGGGCTTGTGATCTAAGGGTTCTTTAGTTAAGGTTTCCTATGACATTTTCTAATGGATGGTTCCTAGACTCCTTAATATTAACTTTTTTGTCAATCTCTAAAGTTTTATCCTCAATGTCATTTTATAGGTTTTTTTTTCGGTAACCTTAATTACTTCTTCACCTAAGACATCATCCACCAAGGGTGATGTCTTAGAGGGTGGAGGAGTTTTATCGAATGTCAAGCTGAGTGATTTTTTGACTTTCCTAGTATGTTTATTAAGGATGATGCAGGCTTTACTATTTTGGGAGTAACCTAAAAAGACACATTCGTATAACTTTGGGTCAAACGTTGTAAGGTAGTCTTTAGTGTTTAAAATGAAGCACTTGCTTCCAAACACTCTAAAGTAATCAATAGTAGTGTTAGCCTTAAAATGTGTCGACTTATACGGAATTACATTAGATTAATATTTGTTAGATACGCAAGGACTAGAAACGTCAATATAGGAAAGTAGACATATATATATACCTTCATATAATTCCATAGGAGGGTGCGTATAATCATTTTGTATCATTAGGTGTGTATGTTTCTCTCTCTAAAAAACATGCATCTTTCCCTCTCTACACTTTTCTCTCAACATTAATAATATGGCTACTTATTATTTCTATCCTCTCCGACCTTCGGATTGTGTTTTAGGCTTGAATCTTTATGGGTAACAATTGATATCAGAGCCAGGTTAAACGATCCGAATAAGATTCACTAAAATGTCAAAACGGCTATAGACTTGGACTTTATTGTCAAGAGTTCACGAAGTTGATTTGGTATCCCTTATTTGAGATTGAAGTGGGTTTCACGAAGGCGTCTACTTATTTCATCATCGAGACTTCCTTCTACTTTCTACCCCTTTTCTTTAAACCCACTTTATCGATTGATGACTTGCTTGATCGTATACAGTTATGATTAAGACTTGAATTATCTAGTCTCCAGTAGTCAGGGTGGTTGGTTGAAGACCTGGTTACTATCATTTAAAGGAGTTACGTTGTAGTACTCAGTGTCACACGCAAATGTCGATGTGGATAATTTCAAGAGGTGTTGTACTTCTTAAACTTTTAATGGCGGCTATAAGGTACTTAGAGGTTTTCTTTTGCATTGTTCTTCAATCAACAACAGTGCAAGCTTAAGTAACAAATTTGAGGGATTTTACTTCATTTTTAAGTTTGGTATATCGGGTTTACTTCACCATGTGGTCACAGCAATAGCCGACAGAATACGAGGTTGGTTAGTTAGCCAGAGAGTTTAAAGGTTGAGATGTAATCAATAATACTTACGGGATATTTGAAGCTACAGAACATCAATGATACTTCACAGTCTCAGCAAAATCTTTTAAAGTTCTTCAATGTCTTTCATAACTTTTCAAGATTGTTGCTTATAACAAGAACTTCTCGAGTATATGGTCGTACACGTCAATGATGCTTCCGAGAGTTCAAAACCATCATGGGGGAATATGTGTACCTTGATACTTTGATGTAATAAGATCAACTTCTAGGAGGAAGTAGTATATACTACTTTACTTAGTATGGTTTATGAAGTATTCTACATATGTGAGAAGATGTGTTGCTGATTTCTCGCATGTACCCTCGAACGGATGTTCACCAAGACCAAATGTCATGATATAGTATAAAAGCAGTATAAGTTGATGTAAAATGTACACATGTGAAGGATGATTTCCTAAAGGGATAAATTGCTCACACTCGGGACTTAGTTGACTTTGGTGTAGCAATTCACATCAGCACTATCTTGGAGAAAGAAAAGTGCATTTTCGGGTCTTAATTGATTTTGGTGCTACGTTTTCAACTTCGTTAAAAGGGATAAAGTGTGTACCTCAGGTATTGGATGATTCTTCTATAAAATTCCGATGTGCACTTTAAAAGTCAATGTTAGAAGATCATTCGAGCTACATCAATGTTTCAGAATCTACTCAAGATATGAATGTTGGTTTGGGGGAAGCTGATTCAGAAACTTCGTCAAAAAGGAGTCTATGAAGAAAGCTTTTCAAAACATGCTGCATGAATAGGGGGAAGTTAATCCAACTCATGCATACTACAATGATTCCAGAATAAGTAAAGACACAAAAGATCCAAGCTGGAGTACAAGTATCAAGACAGGAAGTCACAAATGTCATCTTCAGCATTGGTTAAATCAATAATAAAATTCGGTCTTATTTTACCTAAATAAAACACATAAGCTCACGCTCATGAGGTTAGTCCGATGCAAAATCAACAAAGACACAAAATAAAACTGTTGAGTGAAAAACAATGTGTGACATTTACCACATTTGCATATTCTGTTTACATTAAAGTTGGACTCAATTGCGGATCTGATGTTGAACTACGGGTTTGGTATTTTCCTCATCAAAATTTATAGGTGCAAAACTGTGGATCTATCCCCTTAATATCAGGTATCTTCAGCTATGGCATGTTTGTGTGACTTTAGAACCTTGATCTCGAGGGCGGTTTTTATCCTCATCTTTTAAGTTTTTAGCGTTTATGACGGGTAATTTGTCAATCACCCTCCAAGAAAGCTATTCTCAAGTAGGGTTGAGATAAGTCTTTGAGTTCAAGGTCGGGAGGATCTTCACATGAAGATTTAATCTTTACATGAAGATTTAATCTTTTCAGGCACATTAATTTCACAAACTAGGTGAACTGAGGGAGATTGGGTCATAGTGATCAAACTAACAATTCTCAAGGTAGCAGTATCTCCCTCAGAATCATAGATGCCGTCAACACCTGGTGGTATTGAATCATCATGTTCAAGAAATTCATCAATCTCTTCCATTAGAAAATCACTTCCTCCGAAGGGAGTGAATGTTGGAGAGAGCGAGAGTCGATATTATGGTCGAAGTAGTCGTAGGATTGCCACTTTCAGTAAGTTTCAAGTAATTCTTGAACATATTCTTCGACCAGCATATGTCAATTACATGACTCGTTAAAATCTGTTTCTATTAATATTGTAGGAGAAAGTCTTAGTATCACCAAATTTGAAGGTCACGGATTGGTCATCATGTCTAAGGGTCATTTGTTCACCGTGAAAATCTATTAAGGCACGTGCCGTCCTCAAGAAAGGTCTTCCTAAGATTAGGGGAACCCGAGGATCGGCAACGTAATCAACGACCACAAAATCGGCAGGGAAAAGAAGAACGTTCCAAACTTTCACGAAATTCCTCGGCGATGACGGTTGGCAGTAGTAATCATTTCGATCGGCCAAGGTTCAAGTATCATTCGGGTTTTGGTCAAAGCTGGGAGACTTAGTTCTTTCTAAACGGAGAGAGGCATTAGGTTGATGCTTGCACCGAGATCGGCCAAGGCTAAGCATTCATTCATCTCCGAAAGTTCTCCACGGTCATAAAGAATCTACCGGGGTCTCAAGGGTTCTCGGAAATTTTTTAGGATAACCGCCGAGCAATTTTGTTACCAGTGTCTTTGTCAATCAATTATATTATCTTTGTCATGAGGCGTTTTAAAACATTGGTGCAACTCGGCGCCTTTCATCATTTCTTCTTGAAGGAAATGGAATTGATGTTCGTTGGTTAGGCATCGGAGCACTAACGGGAGCAACAACGGGCTCGGAAGTTGGATTACGAGATTGGACTTGAACTACCGGAGGTTGGACGTCTTCGGTGCTTCCGTTATTAGTAGGAAGCATCGTGTCCTTTGTAACCTCGGTATCACGATTCATTACTTTCGGAGAAGAAGATGAAGTGGGAGGAATCGTGGGTCCTTGATAAGCAACACCACTCCGGGTGGTGATACCTTTCAAATCCTCCTTCGGGTTAGTAACGGTGTTACCCGGGAGAGTTCCCGAACCTGAAGTAGAGGCGGTATTAGAAGCCACAAACCTGGAAAGCATATCCGTCAAATTGGTCAATTGATTTTGCAATCCGTCCAATTGATTTTGCATGGTTTGGCCTTGAGTTTGCACATTTCTTATGACTGCATCATTGGCTTTGACGTAGATCTCAAAATCATTCTTTGGCACACCCGGAGCTTGAGGAACCGGAGCATGGTAAGCTGGAGCTTGATAAGCTGGGGGTTGATTACTTGGGGGTTGATAATTTGGCCCTTGGTTAAAATTATTCCCCCGGTTTTGGTTGTAATTGTTCCCCCGGTTTTGATTATAATGGTTTCCTTGGTTGTAACGGTTTACTTGATTGTTTTGATTGTTTTGCAAGGGAGGAAAACCTGGAGGTCGAATTTGGTTTGCAACCATCGGAGGTCGGGCACCGGTATTTCCTTGGTTGAAATTAGCCGCGGCGGCTTGTGACACATACTCTTGGATATTGTCACGATAAATGTTGCCATCGGTGGCTGGACAATTTTGGTAAGAATGACCACCCCCACAAGTTACACAACTTTGCTCGACCGCTTTTACGGGAGCTGGGGTTTGGTTCTTCTTATCGAGAATCAATGTTCTAACCATATCTTTAAGTTCAGCAACATCGGGTTAAACTGCTGGGGTAGAAGAGCTCGTACTCACTTTGGCAACGACTGCCTTGCTTCGTGATTGGAGAACTTTAGACTTGCTCTCGATGATTTTTAGGCATTCTCGAGGCATTTTATCCAAAAAGTTACCACCCACAGCGGAGTTAAATAAATCTTGATCATTCGAATTTAGGGCATTATAGAATGTATCGAGTTGATGCAATTCTGAAAACCCATGATGCGGGCATCCCCTAAGAAGATCATTAAATCGGTCCCATGCCTCGTAAAACGTTTCATCAAATTTTTGTTGAAATCTCGTGATTTCATATCTTTGTTGAAACCTTGTGATTTCATTACGAAGATTTGTCGTTTTGGAGGGAGGGAAAAATTTGTTAATGAATTTCGAGACAAGATCATCCATGCAAGAATCGATCGAGGGGGTTCTTTGTCGAGCAAATCCGGGCTGATCCTTGAGGGAAAATGCGAAAAGCAAGCTTAACCGAACGTACTCGGGACCGTTCGGGAACTTCATTGTAGAAAGTGATCTTGTTGATATATTGGATGTGAAGCATGTGGGTCTTCTTTATCATGTCCAAAAAATTGCTTGTTTTGAAACAAGATTTAAGTTAGACCATGCATTATCTCAAAATTTGTTTGCGGTAATTTCGGGAACAACGATCGCATCCTCATAACCCTCGGTGGGTGCTTCGAGTAATTGCGCCATAGTACGATTATCGGCCATCGTAACTATGGGATGATTGAAACTTTCTTGATTGTTATTTGGTTTCTCAAGATTGGGTGATTCAACAGAAGTTTTCAGACTTGTTGTTGTCGACTTTACGGGCTTGAAACGAAGTGCCATGCAACAAAAATAGAAATATAAAAAGAAAATTTACACTAATTTTTTTGGTTTTTCAATGATTTATTCACAATGTATTTTACCGGACAATGAGGTAGGACAACTTCAACCAAATAATCTACTTACTTCACGGTAGCTCTCAAAATGAAAAACACACAAGTGAGCGGAGGAGTAGGAATAGCGCGAAGCTTATTTCTCCTTTCGGGTCGTAGTTCCTCGGAACAACCCTCCTTATACCCACTTTATAGTTTGTTAATCAAATCGAGGTGAGCGGTACGTCGTAAGCGACACAAATGTAAGTTTTTAAATCTTTTGTTCGAGTTGGGAACCAACAAGTTCACCGGAAGTTATTATGATAATACCTCAATTGAGAATATTATATTTTGGTATTTTACCAATTTGTGAATTTTATTTCTTTTTATGGACAATGTTTTTATATTTTTTGTTTTTTTCTTTTGTTTTTTTTATGATAATTATACTAATAAAAGAAAATGAAAAATATTTTTGTATTTTTTATATTTTTATAAAAGTAAGAGAAAATATCCACAGATTCAAACACAAATTGTCAAACGTAACGATAATCGTTTTTCAGCCTCCCCGGCAGCGGCGCCAAAAATTGATTTGTCAATAATATATATATATATAATATATAAGCAAACACTCAACCAATTACCTTTAGCCAAGGATTGGTTAAGAGTTCACAAAAATAAAATATATATGTGTCCTGAAGTATGATTTCCCGGGTCGTTAAGTCCCAACGAGGCTTGAATGGAAAATCGAATGACGAATTGATAATCGATGCTTGAATGGAACGATGATTGATTGGATTTTTCTATTACTATGATTAAATATGCAAAAACGATTAAATAAAACCTAACAACGAAAGCTATATAACTTAAAACCTAAAACGGGCACGAAAAACGAGGGTCCAAAACCTAAATTTTGCAATTTTAATCCTAGAACAATTTTAAAATAAAAATAGACTCTACTTGACTAAAAACAAGTTAAAAAAACTAGACTACAAAACGAAGTTTCGTTTGGAGCAAAAACAGCAAATCAAAAATCGGAACGAATCCGTTCTCAAAAAGTAAAATTTGTAAAAATGACCCTACAAAAAACAACTAGTTTTCCTAAAACTAAATGACACAATATAACAAAAATTTAAAAAGTTTAATATTTTTTGACATTTATTTTATTTTTATGATTTATAAAAGTTTTAAACAAAATAAATTATAAAAAATACTAAACGTTTACAAAAGATTCTAGAAAAATTACAAAAAATAGCTTAAAGAATGAAGGTCCTAAGAAAAATAAGCTGGGGCAACCAGCTTATCAAATAAGCCGAGAAATAAGCCCAAACAGCTTATAACTTAAATGGGCCAAATAGCCTTATATATTAAATCCAACAAACCACTACCGGATGAGCTATTGTAGCACAGCGGTAGTGGTGCAGGTTTTATAAGGTTGAGTCTTTGAGGTCCCGGGTTCGAGTCTTGCTCACCCGGGGCTTTGGCCTTCCCCTTTATTTTTATTTTTCAAAATTTTTCTTCACAAAGTTTTTAAGCACTTGAAAATAAGCTTTTTTCTTAACTATGACTTTTTGTGAAAGCCTTATAATCAGCAGGAAAAAGCACTTAAAACAACAGACTAGGCTTATTAAAGCTAAAGTGGGTTTATTTTTTTTTTTTCTTTTTTGGATTTGTTAAGCTACTAGAATGCAAATAAGCTAGAAACTAAGGCTAAGCTAATCACTAATAAGCTAATGCAGGATTAGAACAAGCAAAAAGAAAGAAAATCAAGCTTATAAGAAGCTTTTTATACCGCTGACTTGAAATGGCTATACACTAGACAAAGGTTTTTTTTGTCGGCTTAAAAATAAGCCACAAGATACAAACTTAAGGACCTATAATCTAGAAAAAGAAAAAGAGGACATAAAAGACTATGAGAAAAAACAATCTAAACTTATTTTGAAACAAAGATAAGCTATGAAAAGCTTATTGAAAAAGCTTATGATAGACAAAACCCTTAAGTGTACAAAAAGGGCTTAAAGGCTTTTCTTTTTGGATTTTTAAACAAATTAAGCTAAGCAAAAGACAAAATAAGCATTCATAGTCAAATAAGCACACAAGATAAGCACATAAGCACAAACAGCAACAATTAAAAAGCATTAAATAAGCCAGAAATGGGCTTTTTTTAGCTTCTCAGCACCAGGGGAGCCTTGTTGGCTTTGACAGATTTGAAAATAAGCTCTAATAAGCTCAAAATAAGCTAAGAATCCTAAAAAGCTATTTAAACTAACCTAATACACCTAATGCAACAAGAAATAAGCAAAAACAATAAGCCACAAGCTCAAATAAGCTAATTGAGCTTTTGAGCTTAAGGTTGTTTGAAAAACAGCCAAAAGCTTACTTTTGGCTTAAAAATAAGCCTCCTAGAAGGTGTCTTAAGGTTTGGGCTTTTGGGGGCTTATTAAAGAGCTTATAGGCTTTCTAAAAATGTAGGAAGCTCAAGCTATTTCCAGCTTAAATAAGCAAGACAAAATGTATGCCAAGTGGCTGTTTAGCACCAGGAGATGTTGGTTTTTGAAGAGGCTTTTTTGCAAGGCCTCAAAACAATTCCAATAAGCTCAAAACTTGAAAATAAGTTTAAACAGGTTAAGCTTGGTACTTAATGTACTTATGCTTGCATTTTAGAATCTAAAAAGCATTCCTATAACCTATCTATTTAGCTAAGAAAATACTCTTTAAATTTCTAGTTTGATTTTGACAGAAAATGTTGAACCATAAATAACACTTGCAGGGATTCTTAGCCTATAACTAATACACAATAACACTCAAAATCTATACTAAAACAGGTACTAAAAGCCACTTTAGAATAACAATCAAAATAAGCAAATTAAATAATTAAAATTCCACCAGACTTGAACCAAAGCTAAATTACACTTAACTTTTGAGATTTTACAAATAAAAACTTATTAACTAGATTAATTAAACATAATTAGCTAGAGAAACTGACCTTAAAGACCTCAACCAAGACAAAAACCAAATGACCCAATTTCCCCCTATATCCCAAACACCCCTTTAAAAACATAAAACTCATTTTAAGACTGATTTAAAGGGTTTTAAAACCAGGTTTTGAAAGACAATGAACAACTAAGCAACATTAAACAGAAATAAGCACATTTCAAACAAGGATAAGCACTGAAATAAGCACAAAGGCAATAAGCAGTTTACAAGGGAAATTAAGCAGTTTTAGGTAAAAGCTTAAAATAAAAGACAAATAAGCACACATTAAGACAAAATGCATAAAAGGCATAATAAATAAGCAAGACAAACAGTAAATAAGCAATCAATAAGCAAATTAAGCTGAAATAAGCAATGCTACAGTTGTTTGAGCTTAAAATGAAAATTTAGCAATACCTTTGGTCCTTAACTTTGACAGCAGGTTCACAAGCCTAAATGAGCTAGTATCTAGCTTATTATACCCATAAGTCCCATCCATTTCAGATTTATCATCAATAAGCATTCGTACAATTAAGCACTATAAATTTGAAAATTGAAATTTAACTTTTAAAAACCTCAACTTTAATTACACTTTTGAAAAGAGTACAAGAGTAAATTAAAAAGATACAATAGTTAAAAATAATCTGAAAAAAAACTTAAGTAAAAAACCAAAAGCTAAGATATCTAAGATATACATTGGGGTCCTATTTATAGCCGAATTGCCTCCCTTCTTGGGTTTCTCATCTGTGTTTTTCTTGTGAGAGCATTATGGGTTGTTTTTGTTGTGTGAGACAAATGATAACCTCAATCTTGGCCCTCCAAATCACTTGTGCTTCTTTTCTAATCATCACAGCCGTCAAAAACCTTTGAAAAGGGCAGAAATGTTTTTATAGCTGGGGGGAGTTAGTGGGGAGGGTAAAAGTTTTTTATCCATGGTGTAAGGGTGTTTGCCAGGTTAAAAGGTAGGGGGGAAAGCTCGTGAGTGGTGGTGGTTATAAAAAGGGCGGGAAATGGTGTTATAAGGGTAACAAGGTAGACGTTTGGGCGTTTGGCAACTTTAGCCCCTAAAAGTGTATATTACACTTGCACAAATCGTCCTTGTGGTGGAACTGCGTTGAAGGGTTGGCAACGAAATGCCCCCTCAACTTATATAGGTAATTGCATAAGAAGGTCCTTGTGGAAATACAACCTAGGGGTTGGCAGTTTTGCCCCCTCAAGTTGTTTTCCTGA
Source organism: Tanacetum coccineum (assembly GCA_026074375.1). Lineage (NCBI taxonomy): Eukaryota > Viridiplantae > Streptophyta > Magnoliopsida > Asterales > Asteraceae > Tanacetum > Tanacetum coccineum. The sequence goes on along the minus strand of BQNB010012255.1, from coordinate 38,289 downwards.
AATGTGCAACTTCAGTCCTTGTAGATCTTATCCTTAATATACAACTTTGGGATTTGGCAATTGTGGTCCCCCAAGTTGTCTTTTCTGCTTAGTTTCTAGGAGTTGAACTCCCACTTTGTCGGGGTTGACTTTGACTTTGTCTGTTTGACTGTTCTGTTGACTTTTTGACTTGGTTGACTTTTTGGCTTTGATTGCTTCGTCATTCACAGGGGGGGGGGGGGGGGGGTTTTTTTTTTTTTTAAACACTTTTCCATTCCCTGCTCGTTTGTCGTTTTTGGCTTTGTTTTCGTCCTTTTTATGAATATCTATTTCCTGCACAACACAAATGCAAAACAAACATATATTTGGCAGTTTTTGGTCATTTAAGTCCATTTTTAATAGAAAAAGGTATGTGTAATTAAGCACATACCAGTGGGTGGGTCATAGGATCTAACACTTCTTGTGTATATGGCATTCACATGCTCGTTTTGAGCTTGAGGTGGTGTGTATGGTTTAGGTGGGTTACCTCTAGGGTTTGGTTGAGTGTTACTTGGAAGAGATCCAGAAGGTTGAGCAGATTGCTTGTTAGCAAGTCTATCAAACTTTGCTTCTAAATTTTAGATCGAGGCTTGATAGTTTTTAGTGGTTCTTTCTAATTTGGTCTTGAGCTCCATGAATGTTTCTTTAACAAAAGTGTTTGGTAATTGTAGAGATTTTATGAAATCGTTTAATTGTTTTTGGATGTCGGTAGGTCACCAGTGTTGGGTCGGTAATAGTCTCTCGATTGTTAAATCAATCATTTTGCTTTTTCTTCTTCATTCTCTTATCTTTCATCTTTCTGCTTGATACACACAATTATCCAGGTTTGAAGTACAAAACGGTCCCGAGATCAATCATATAAAAAAAAGGACGATCAAAAGGTTTGCAAAAATTTAGGCCTTTTTTTTCGCGAGACATTAATGTAAGTCATCATCGTTACAAAATTCTGTGGTTGAGTGAGTTAACCAATCCTATATTCCAAACAAAGTGATATGTTTTTCCAATTTCAGGCTACGCAACATTTCACTTCTCTTCTGCTTCTTGTACTGAGCATTCTACCCCGAAAAAGACATTTAGCCCAGACCGAAGAACGAATCCATTTTTCATGGTCATAAGGCATATCTATCTATTCGTTGTTCATTATTTTATTAGTATCATAAAAATTAAACACGGACTGGGTAACAGGCCATCGGCAAATCATCGGCGAATAAAGATACAAAGTTTTTTTTCACCCTCTTCCCCCATCACATCCCTTTTCACCTTATCGTCCACTGAAGGCAAAGGGGTGGGGTTTTAGGTTTTTTGAGATATTTTTTTTTTAAATAATTTTAGGGGGAGAAGGCCCAATCAACAAAAGTTTGAGTAAGAACTATCTTAGCACTTTTTTAAATATATATTTCTAAAAACCCCTAAAAACGATACCGAGAGAAGAAAAAAAAAAAAGTAAGTTGAGTACACATAGAAGGCTTGAATTCAGGGTTATTACGAAAAAGATGCACTAGCTATGGCATTTAGAGCTTCCTGTGGTTAGTTCCATATTTCAGTAAGGTCGTGATAAAAGATTTTATGGATATTGCCTTTAGTTAAACTGTGTCCAAATGGCAATTAATAAGAGTAATATTTCCATGCGAAGAAAAAGCTGAAGACCAATGCCAAAATTGAAAATCGTTTAAGTTTCGTTTGTGTTGGGAATATCCTCCAGGAATTCTCATTAGAAACAGGTCATAGATAGAGCTGGGGGGGGAAAAGAATCAGCTTATAAAAAGGGGTTCAGAGCTTCAAATGTAAACCCAAGGACCGCCTACAAGGTAAGAATGTCATCAATGGTTCTTTCATTAAGTTGAACCAACTAAAGTTTTCGCTACACCCGTGAGTGATCTGTGAAACGATATCACTCTCAACAACAAAAAACAAAAAAAAAAAACAACCCCAACCACCAAAAAAAAAATACCAAAAAACAAACAACCACCGACTCACACACACAGCACAAAGAAAACACAAAAAAACAACCTGGAGGAGGAAGGAAAAGAGAGAGAGATGTTTCCCATATCACTCACGGGTGAAGCGAAAACTTAGTTGGATCAACTTAATGAAAGAACCATTGAATCCTGGGATGAACTCTGAACCTCTTTTATAAGCTGATTCTTTCCCCCAGCTCTATTTGACCGGTTTCTCAGAGAAATCCGAGGATATTCCCAACACAAACGAAACTCTAACCGATGCATGGCTTCGCATGAAAATATTACTCAGTAATTGCCATGGACACAGTTTAACTAAAGGCAATATCATAAAAATCTTTTATCACGACCTTAATGAAATAACACAGGAAGCTCTAAATGCCATAGCTAGTGGCATCTTTTTCTATAAAACCCTGAATCAAGCCTATCAACTTCTCGTAGATAAAGTCTTACTCAAACTTGATTGGGCTAAAAATCAAAAACCTAAAACCCCTCTCAAGAAAACAGTAACTTTCGCCGATGAAGGCACCAGTAATTTTGATACTAATAAAATAATGACACGAATAGATGCCATGACCATGAAAATGGATGCTCAGTACAAAGAAGTGAAATGTCGTACCGAAAACAATCACTGTGGAGGTAATCACTCAACCACAGATTGTAACGATGATGACATACATTTGTCTCGCGAAAAAAAGCCAAATTTATGCAAACCTTCTGACGTACCTTTTTTTATAATGATTATCGCGACCGTGACTCAAACCATGATAATTGGTGTTCAAGCAGAAGCAATGATTACAATCGAGACTATTACCGACCCAACACTGATGACCAACCCGACATCCAAAAACAATTAAACGATTTCATAAAATCTCTACAATTACCAAACACTTTTGTTAAAGAAACATTCATGGAGCTCAAGACCAAATTAGAAAGAACCACTAAAAACTATCAAGCCTCGATCTAAAATTTAGAAGCAAAGTTTGATAGACTTGCTAACAAGCAATCTGCTCAACCTTCTGGATCTCTTTCAACTAACACTCCAACCAAACCTAGGAGGTAACCACCTAAACCATACACAAACCACCTCAAGCTCATAAACGAGCATGTGAATGCCATATACACAAGAAGTGTTAGATCCTATGACCCACCCACTGGTATGTGCTTAATTACACATACCTTTTTCTATTAAAAATGGACTTAAATGACCAAAAAATGCCAAATATATGTTTGTTTTGCATTTGTGTTGTGCAGGAAACGGATATTCACAAAAGGACGAAAAACAAAGCCAAAAACGACAAAACCGAGCACGGAATGGAAAAGTGTGAAAAGACGAAGCCAAATCAAAGCCAAAAAGTCAACCAAGTCAAAAAGTCAACAGAACAGTCAAACAGTCAAAGTCAAAGTCAACCCCGACAAAGTCAGAGTCAACTCCGAGAAACTAAAGCAGAAAAGACAACTTGGGGGACCACAATTGCCAAATCCTAAAGTTGTATATTAAGGATAAGATCTACAAGGATTGAAGTTGCAATTTCATGAAAATACAACTTGAGGGGGCAAAACTGCCAACCCCCTAGAGTTGTATTACCACAAGGACCTTCTATGCAATTACCCTATATAAGTTGAGGGGGCATTCTTGCCAAACCCTCAAACGCATTCACCACAAGGACGATTTGTGCAAGTGTAATATACACTTTTAGGGGCCAGAGTTGCCAAATGCCCAAACGTCTACCTTGTTACCCTTATAACACCATTTCCCTTCCCGCCCTTTTTACAAACCCAACCACGCACTCACGAGCTTTCCCCTACTTTTAAAACCTGCAAACACCAATTACTCCTGGATAAAAAACTTTTACCACCGACCCCACTAACTCCCCCCAGCTCTAAAAACAATTTTCCTGCCCATTGTTCAAAGGTTTTTGACGCTGGTGAAGATTAGAAAAGAAGCACAAGTGATTTGGGAGGGCCAAAATGAGGTTATCATTTGTCTCACACGAGCACAGTACACTTTGACAACAAAAACAACCCATAAGGCTCTCCACAAAGAAAAACACAGATGAGAAACCCAATAAGGGAGGCAATTCGGCTAATAAAATAGGACCCCCCAATGTATATCCTTTAGATCCTTAGCTTTGTTTTTTTACTTAAGTTTTTTTTCAGCTTATTTTCAACTTATTGTAACTTTTAATTTACTCTTGTACTCTTTTCAAAGTATTAATTAAACGTTTGAGGTTTTTTAAAGTTAAAATATCAATTTCAAAAATTAAGTTCTTAATTGTCGAATGCTTATTGGAGATAAATCTGAAATGGATGGACTTAATGGGTAAATAATGTCTAGCATACTACTCATTTTAGGCATGTGAACCTGCTGTCAAAGTTAAGTGACCAAAGGAATGCTAAATTTTTCTTTCTAAGCTCAAAACAAACTATAAAGCAATGCTTATTTTCAGCTTAATTGCTATTATTGCTTATTTACTGTTTGTCTTGCTTATTTATATGCCTTTTATGCATTTTGTCTTAATGTGTGCTTATTTGTCTTTTATTTTAAGCTTTTACCTAAAACTGCTTAATTTCCCTTGTAAACTGCTTATTGCCTTTGTGCTTATTTCAGTGCTTATTTATATTTATATAAAGATCGATTTTTAATGAGACTTTTTATTTTGTTATTTTATATAATTATACCATTTATGAATTCATATAATTCATATTTGAAATTTAAAAAATATTTATTATTTACATTTAACAGAACGTCAACCAAAAAAAATAACTACCAAACATACTCACAAACTCCAATATTCAAACACATTCAACCCACCACAACAAAAACCATTACAAAAAACAACATAAAACATAAACTCACACCAAAACAAAACACAACAAATTACCAGCAAAAAAACTCAATAAAAACACCGAAGAAATCCATGTGCAACATAAAAGAAACCAGTAGTCAACGATGAACCATTACTATCCCCCCTTTTTATTAACCACCCATTAACATCATCTTAAAATGAGTTTATAAAAGTTTTTTCAAGGGTGTATGGGATAAGGGTGCAAATGGTTCAATTTGGAGATTATGTCCTGGGTTGGGTTCCATTCACGTCAGTTTTCTACTAGCTAAATTCTGGTAAATAACTAGTATAAATAAGTTATTATTTGAAAATCTCAAAAGTTAAGTGTAATTTAGCTTTAGGATCAAGACTGGTGGAAATTTTAAATTTTAATATTTTTTTTATTACATTTGCTTATATTTGATATGTTAATACTAAATTGGCTTTTTAGTACCGTTTTAGTATAGATTTTTGAGTGTTATTGTGTATTATATATAGGCTAAGAATCCCTGCAAGTGTTATTTAAAGGTTCACCTTTTCTTTCAAAATCACCTCGAAATCTTTAAAGGGAGTAATTTTCTTAAGGCTAAATTAGATAGTTTATAGAAAGCTTTAGATTCTAAAAATGCACTACATAATACATTAAGTACCACGCATAAACCTGTTTAAACTTATTTTTCAAGTTTGAGCTTATTTGGACATCTGTTTTGATGGCCAGCAAAAAAAGCCTCTTTCAAAAACCAACGTATCCCCTGGAGCAAAACAGCCACTAAAAATGGCACATTTTGTCTATGGCTTTATAAATTAAGCTGGAAAGCTTGAGCTTCCTACCAATATAAGAAAGCCGAATAAGCTCCTTAATAAGCCCCCAAAAGCCCAAACGATAAGACACTTCTAGGAGGCCTCTCTTATTTTAAGCCAAAAGTAGGCTGATTGGCTGTTTTTCAAAACACCCTTAAGCTCAAAAGCTCAATTAGAGCTTATTTGAGCTTGTGTTATTAGTTTTTGCTTATTTTCTTGTTAGCATTTGTTATTAGGATTAAGTTTAAATAGCTTTTTAGATTCTTAGCTTTATTTTGAGCTTATTAGAGCTTAATTTCAAGATCTGTCAAGCCAACAAGGCACCCTTGGTGCTACGAGAAGCAAAAAAGCCCAATTCTCTGGCTTATTTAAAGCTTTTTAATTGTTGCTGGTGTTTGTGCTATGTTCTTATCTTGTTATGTCTTATTTGACTATGAAAGCTTATTTTGTCTTTTTTCTTAGCTTAATTTGTTTAAAAATCCAAAAAGACAAGCCTTTAAGCCTTTTGAACACTTAAGGGTTCTTCTATCATAAGCGTTTTTCAATAAGCTTATCATAGCTTATCTTTGTTTCAAGAATAAGTTTAAGATTTTTTTTTCTCATAGTCCTTTTTATGTCATCTTCTTCTTTTTCTAGACTTATAGTCATAGTTTGTATCTTGTGGGCTTAATATTAAGCCACAAAAAACCTCTATAGTCAGTTTTTAAGTTTTAGAGCCATTTTCAAGTCAGCGGCTAAAACTCTTATAAGCTTATTTTTCTTATCTTTTTGCTTGTTCTAATCCGCATTAGCTTAATAGTGATTACTTAGCCTAAGTTTCTATTCTAGCTTATTTGATTACTATAGCTAACAAAATCCAAACAAGAAAAAAAAAAAATAACCCACTTAGCTTAATAAGCCTTTCTGTCTGTTTTAAGTGCTTTTTCCAGCTTATTTATAAGCTTTCACAAAAAGTCTTTTGCGTAACGATTAACAGTGTGTGAGATATTTAATTTTTAAAAAAGAGGTGGAAAGTGAGTTTTTTTATTTTTGATGAAAAATGAGTGGTTATGATTGGTTCATTGGGTCTATGACAAATATTGGGTCTATACTGAACTTTTGGCCCACTACCGCTGTGCTACAATAGCTCATCCGGTAGTGGTTTGTAAGGTTTAATACTTAAGGGCATTTAGCCCATTAAGCTTATAAGTTGTTTAAGCTTTTTAACAGCTTATTGCAATAAGCTGGTTTCCCCAGCTTAATTTTCTTAGAACCCTTATTCTTTCAGCTATTTTCTGTAATTTTTGTAGAATTTTTTATAAATGTTTGATATTTTTTATAATTTATTTTCTTTAAAAACTTAAAAAATTCATAAAAATAAAATATTAATCAGAAAAATATAAACTTTTTTTTAAAAATTTTCTTTTTTCATACAGTTTCTAGGAAAAATATTAGTTTTCTTGTAGGGTCATTTTTCCAAAGTTTCATTTTTTAAAGAACGGGATTCGTTCCCGTTCTTGTTTTGACTCGTTTTTTGTCCAAACGAACTCCGTTTTTAGTCTAGTTTTTTTTTAACTTCGTTTTTAGTCAAGTAGAATCTATTTTAGCTTTAAAAATTGTTCTAGGGTTTAAATTGCAAAATTTAGGTTTTTAGCCCTCGCGTTTTTACATTTTCGTCTACGTTTTAGATTAATATCATTCTAGCTTTCGTTTTTAGGTCTTTCTTAATCGTTTTTGCATTTTAATTATAAAAATCAAATCCAAACCCTTTTCTATTCAAGCATCAATCATCAATCCGTCATTCGATTTTCCATTCAAGCCTCGTTGGGACTTAACGACCCGGGAATCATACTTCCGGACATATATATATTTTAATTTGTGAACTCTTGACCAATCCTTGGCTAAAGGTAATTGGTTGAGTGTTTGCCTTTGTTAATATTATATATATAGATTTTAACGAATCAATTTTTGGCGCCGTTGCCGGGGAGGCTGTGAAACGAATTATCGTTACGTTTGACAAATTGTGTTTGAATTTGTGAATATCTCTTTTATTTTTATAAAAATACAAAAATATTTTTCATTTCTTTTTTAGTATATATTTATAAAACAAGAAAAACCAAAAATATAAAAGCATTGTCTTAATCAAGAAATAAAATTCATCAATCATATAATACTTTCACTAAAGTATTATCATAATAAATTCCGGTGAACTTGTTGGTTCCCAAATCGAACAAAAGATTTAAAAACTTGCCATTTGTGTCTCTTACGACGTACGGCTCACCTCGATTTGATTAACAAACTAAAAAGTGGGTATAAGGAGGGTTGTTCCGAGGAACTACGACCCGAAAGGAGAAATAAGCTTCGCGCTATTCCTACTCCTCCGCTCACCTGTGCGTTTATCATTTTGAGAGCTACCGTGAAGTAAGTAGATTATTTGGTTGAAGTTGTCCTACCTCATTGTCCGTTAAAATACATTGTGAATAAATCATTGAAAAAAAACCAAAAAAATTAGTGTAAATTTTCTTTTTATATTTCTATTTTGTGCATGCGCACTCGTTCTCAAGCGTATACGTCGACAACAACAGTCCAGAGTAAACTTCTGTGAAATCTACCAAATCTTGAGAAACCAATAACAATCAAAAACATTCAATCACCCATAGTTATGATGGCCGATAATCTTACTATGTCGCATTACTCGAAGCAATCCCCACCGAGGTTACAAAAAGAGGATGCGATCGTGTCCTGAACATTACCAGCGAACACTTTGAGATCAAGCATGGTCCTCCTAAATCTTGTTCAAAACAAGAATTTGTATTCGACATGATAAAGAAGACCCACATGCTCACATCCGATATTTCAACAAGATCACTTCTACGATGAAGTTCCCGAACGTCCCGAGTACGTCGGTTAAGCTTATGCTTTTCCCATTTTCCCTCGAGGGAGCCGCCCGGATTTGGCTTGAAAAAGAACCCCCTCGATCGATTCTTACATGGGATGATCTTGTTTCGAAATTCATTAACAAATTTTTCCCTCCCTCTAAAACAACAAATCTTCGAAACGAAATCACGAGATTTCAACAAAAATTTGATGAAACATTTTACGATGCATGGGACCGATTCAATGATCTTCTTAGGGGATGCCCGCATCATGGGTTTTTAGAATTGCATCAACTCGATAACAACTAAAATGCCTTAAATTCGAATGATCAAGATTCCATTGAACTCCGTTGCGGGGGATCAATTCTGGATAAAATGCCTCGAGAATGCCTAAAAATCATCGAGAGCAAGTCCAAAGTTCGTCAATCACGAAGCAAGGCCATTGTTTCCAAAGTGAGTACGAGCTCTTCTACCCCAGCAGTTTCATCCGATGTTGCTGAGCTAAAAGATATGGTTAGAGCATTAATTCTCGATAAGAAAAACCAAACTCCAGCTCCGCTCCTGAAAAAGCATCGAGCAAAGTTGTGTAACTGCGGGGTGGTCATCTTACCAAAATTGCCCACCACCGATGGCAACATTATCGTGACAATATCCAAGAATAGCGTGTCACAAGCCGCCGCGTTAGCTACCAACCAATGAATGCCAGTTACCGACCTCAGATGGTTGCAAACCAAATTCGACCTCCGTTTTCTCCTATGCAAAACCATCAAAACAACCAAACGGGATCAATTTCAACCAAAATCGGGGGAACAATTTTAACCAAAATAGGGGTAATAATTTCAATCAAGGACAAGTTTACCAACCCCAGATTAATCAACCCCCGACTTTTCAAGCTCCACCTTACCAAGCTCCCGCTCCAGTTCCTCCAGCACCAGGTGTGTCTAAGTCCGATTTTGATAACTACGTCAAAGCTAATGACGCGGTTATGCAAAATATGCAAAATCAAATGGCAAATATAACGGACCTGATCACCAAATTCGTGAATAGTAATACCGCTTCTACTTCGGGCTCGGGTTCTCTTCCAAGCAACACCATTGCTAACCCGAAAGGTGATGTGAAAGCAATCACTACCCGAAGCGGTGTTTCCTATAATGGACCTCAAATTTCTTCTCCTCCTAAAGAGATGGAAAATGAACCCGAGGTGACAAAGGATACGGTGCAACCAAGCACCGAAAACATCCAACCTCCGGTAGTCCAAACTAATGACCAAATTGGTGAGCCCGTTGTTGCTTCAAAGACTAAACCAACATTGCCTTATCCTTCAAGGGCCAACAAAGAAAAGCTCCGTGAAAAAGACGATCTTCTAGCTTCAAAATTTATAGAGATTTTTCAGAATCTCCATTTCGAGCTAAGTTTCGCGGACGCTCTCCTACACATGCCCAAATTTGCACCAATGTTTAGAAAGCTCCTCAATGACAAGGATAAGATAATTGAGTTGACAAAGACACCGGTAAACGAGAATTGCTCGGCGGTTATCCTAAAAAAGTTTCCCGAGAAACTTGGAGACCCCGGTAGATTTCTTATACCGTGTGATTTTCCGGAGATGAATGAATGCTTAGCCTTGGCCGATCTCGGTGCAAGCATCAACCTAATGCCTCTCTCCATTGGAAAGAACTAATTCTCCACTTAGACAAAACCCGAATGATACTTGAACTTGCCGACTGAACGATTTCTACTCCAACCGGCATCTCCGAGGACGTTTTCGTAAAATGATGAACGATCTACCTAGTCTTGCCGATATTTGAGGTCTTTATTACATTGCCGATGCCTTGGTTCCCCTATATATATGGAAGACCTTTCTTGAAGGACCGCACGTGCATTATAGACGATCACGTGAACAAATGACCCTAACACATGATGACCAATCCGTGACCTCAAAGTGTAATACTAAAAAGTTTTCTCCTACAATAAATGAATCGGTTAACCGAGTCGATATTATTGACATTACTTGTGAAGAATATTTCAAGAAGACTAGGAAATTTTCGTGAAAGTGGACAATCCTACTTCTACTTCGACCTTATATCGATTCTCGCTCACCCATCTTTCACTCTCTCCGAGGAATGATTTTTCTCTAATGAAGAGATCATGAGTTTCTTGAACATGATGATTCAATACCACTAGTGTTGACGGCATCAATGATTCTGAGGGAGATCCTGTTTACCTTGAGGAATTAATTAATTGTGCTTAATATGACCCAAATCTCCTCCGTCTCCATTTGTGAAATAGTGTGACTGAAAAGATTAATCTTCATGTAAGATCCTCCCGACCTAGAACTCAAAGACTTACCATCCCATCTTGAGTATGCGTTTTAGAAGGTGATGAAAATTACCCGTACATACCGCTAAAACTTGAAAGATAAGATAAAACCGCCCTGTCAAGGTTCTTTAAGTCACACAAACAGCAATAGCTTGAAGATTTCTGATATAAGGGATAGATCCACAGTTTATGCACCATAAGATTTTGATGGAGGAAAATGCAAACCCGTAGAATCAACATCAGAGAAGAGTTAACCCCAAAATCCATGAGGTTATTAAGCAAGAAGTTATCAAACTTCTTGATGCTGGGTTAATTTACCCTATCTCTGACAGTCCCTGGGTAAGCCCGGTTCATTGTGTCCCTAAGAAGGGAGGCATAACCGTGGTAAAAAATGAAGAAAATGAGTTAATACCCACTAGTTGGTTATGGGATGGGCGAGTTTGCATTCTGATTATCGATAACTCATGATTGCAACTCCTTAAAGACCATTTCCCGTTGCCATTTATGGATCAGATGCTTGAAAGATTAGCCGGAAATGAGTACTATTGCTTTTTGGACGGATTCTCTGGCTACTTTCAGATCCCAATTGACCCACTTGATCAAGAGAAGACTACCTTCACCTGCCCTTACGGGACATTTGCCTATCGTCGCATGCCTTTTGGGTTATGCAATGCACCGGGCACGTTCCAAAGGTGTATGGTTGCAATCTTTCACGATATGAAAAGAAAAAATCCATGGAAGTCTTCATGGATGATTTTCTCGGTTACAGTGACTCTTGTTAATCCTCTTTGCCTTTCCATTAAGGACAAAAATTACTCCAAAAGATTGTGAAAGACACCAAACTTTGTAGCTAAATTGGGAAAAATTCCACCTATGTTCCAAGGAAGGAATAGTCCTTGGCCATAAGATTTCTAAATCCGGGATTGAGGTTGATAAGGCAAAAGTTGATGTCATTGCAAAATTGCCTCATCCCACTACCGTGAAGGGTATTCGCAGTTTTCTCGGTCACGCCGGATTCTACCGACGATTTATTCAGGATTTTTCCAAAATCGCCCGGCCTATGACCCACCTCCTTGAAAAAGAAACTCCGTTTATCTTCTCGAAGGAATGCATCGAAGCATTTGAAACCCTTAAGATGAAGTTAACCCAGGCTCCAATTCTAGTTGCTCCCGATTGGGACTTGCCCTTTGAAATCATGTGTGATGCAAGTGATTTTGCTGTTGGGGCAGTCCTAGGGCAACGTAAGACCAAGCACTTCCAGCCAATACAATAATAAATTTTATTTTAAAATTGTTTACACTAAATTAAGAAATTTTAAATTATTGAAGTATTTTTTATAAAAAAAAAAATTTAAAATTTTATTATTTAAATTTTTTTAATTTTTTTTTTTTTCTTATTAGGATACACAATTCAAAGCAAACTATGACTGAGGCTCAAGCACATTACACAACGAGGAAAAGGAATTACTTGCCGTAGTATATGCTTTCGAGAAATTCCGGCCATATCTTGTCTTGTCCAAAAGCATAGTGTATACGGACCATTCGGCTCTCAAGTACCTGCTTGCTAAGCAGGATGCTAAGCCAAGATTGCTCCGGTGGATTTTGCTGCTCCAAGAATTTGATGTCGTTATCCGTGATAAAAAAGGAGCAGAAAATCTCGCCGCCGACCACCTTTCTAGACTTGAAAATCCCCATCAAAGTGAGCTCGAGAAAAAGGAAATTACGGAAACATTTCCTCTCGAGACACTTGGGATGGTTACCTTTCGTGGTGATGATAATGCCCCATGGTTTGCCGATTTTGCAAACTACCATGCGGGGAATTTTGTGATCAAAGGAATGTCGTCCCAGCAGAAAAGAAAGTTTTTCAAAGACGTCAAACACTACTTTTAGGACGACCCCTTCTTGTTTAAGATATGTGCGGATCAATTGATCCGCGTAGTGTGCACGGCAAGGAAGGCTCGACTCCTCGAAGCTTGCCATAACGGACCCAGGGGACAATCATGGTGCAAATCTCACCGCCAAAAAGGTCTTTGATGTCTGTTTCTTCTGGCCCACAATTTACAAAGATGCCCACGAGTTGGTTAAAAACTGCGACTCGTGCCAGCATCAAAGAAAAATTTCACAACGTGATGAGATGCCTCAAAATTTCATCCAAGTTTGTGAAATCTTTGACGTTTGGGGTATTGACTTCATGGAGTCGTTCCCGTCTTCAAGAGGGAACAAATATATACTCGTGGCCGTCGATTACTTGTCGAAATAGGTTGAAGCAAAAGCGCTCCCCACCAACGACGCCCGAGTTGTTTGCAAATTTCTCAAATCTCTCTTCGCCAGATTTGGTGCCCCTCGTGCAATCATAAGTGATCGCGGAACCCATTTTTGCAATGACCAATTTGCAAAGGTCATGCTTAAATACGGAGTCACTCATCGTCTCTCCACCGCATATCACCCACAAACAAGTGGGCAGGTTGAGGTATCCAATCGTGGTTTGAAAAGAATTCTTGAAAGGACCATAGGCGAAAACCGTGCCTCTTGGTCGGATAAACTAGATGACGCACTTTGGGCCTTCCGTACAGCTTACAAAACACCCATCGGGTGCACTCCGTACAAGCTTGTATATGGAAAGGCATGTCATCTACCGATTGAGTTGGAGCACAAAGCTTACTGGGCCCTTAAGCATACAAACTTTGATATCAAAACCGCGGGTGATCACAGAAAAGTTCAGCTCAACGAACTTAATGAACTTCGTGATCATGCCTATGAAAACTCTTTGATCTATAAAGAGAAAACAAAGAGAATCCATGACTCCAAGATCAGAAACCGCGTTTTCAACGTCGGTGATCGAGTCCTCCTCTTTAACTCTAGATTGAAGATTTTCAACGTCGATGGACCATTCACTGTAACCCAAGTTTTTCCATATGGCACTGTCGAGTTATCCCAAAACTCCGGGCCAAATTTCAAAGTGAATGGTCACCGTTTGAAGCACTACTTTGGAGGGGACGTACCACAATTGGTAGTCCCGGATCTCCAGACGTTCCCCATGGACCAATAAATTCGGGGACGGGTCAAGCATAGCGACCTTAAACAAGCGCTTCGTGGGAGGCACCCCATGCTTATCAGTAGTAGTATTATGTAGTAATGAATAAGTGTTTTTGTGTGAGGAGGCTTACCTCTTCCATTACCCGTGTTTTGTCCGTGTTTTGTGTGTTTTGTATGTCCAGGATTTCCCGGATTGTGAAGACTCTCGTGCTCGCAGTTTTACCCTTCATCCACAAGAGTTTCACATCCTCAGCTTCATTTTGGGAATCTAGTATCCAAATCTAATCGACTAACGTTTTATCTTTTGGCACACTTAATAAACGGCCTTAGATTTACGTAGGTACCCATTTCAAAACATCGAGGACGATGTTTAGTTCTAGTATGGGGGGTCTTCGATTTGATTGTTGCCTGCAGCCGTTGTTGTCACGTAATCCCGTTTTTACCACTAAAATTTTTGCAAAAATACCAAAAAAATGAAAAAATTTAAAAATTTTCAAAAATAAAATAAGTGTTTTGTCACAGTTTTGACTTTCCTAATGGGTAGAATGAGAATAAATTTTGACTCGATCGGGCGTGTTGAGCCCTAGCTTTGTCCCTTAACCATTTAATAAACGAAAGTTTATTAGGCTAAGCATTCGCGGATCCTTTTATTAGGGATTTTAAATTTGCGAAGAACGAAAATGTAGTCGTATGTACAAGTAGTGATGCAAAGCAAGATTATTTGGAATCTTAAAAACTATAGTGTAACTTTACGCTTTTATCGCCCAGAAGCTCTTAACCTGACTAATAAACGAGCTTAAATTTTGCTTTAACTTAAACCGACATTTTCTAAAAAGAAGCTCTTCGGAACGAAAATATTCATCTTATTCAGCTTATACTTTAGTTCTAAAAACGAAATTTCTCTATAGGAAAATATGTTGCAAAATAAAAAAAAAAAAAAAAAAGAAAAAAAATTAAAAAATAGATGAGAAAAAATGAAAAAAAAAAATAATATAAACTGTGGTCTAGATAAAGGATAACTGCTCTTGCCGCTCACACCAGTTTGGCGGTCTTCAAAACAAGGCCTATAAAGTGAGATAATAATTGCCAAAGTGCAATCGTAGTGTTTATCAATAAGAAAACCGTCGTCAGACAAAGTCACTACAAACTTGTCGGAGCGTGGCCGATGTTGTAGACATGTAAATGGATGGACGGTAGTAAAGTAAATAACAATAATGACAATTTAATGTAAAGATTTCTTAACAACTCAATAGTAATTTGAACTAATAGATAACTTGCTGTAAGACTTCAAAAGTTGTTGTTGCCCGGCGGTAGATTAATTCGATAAAGAATTCTCGCTTGGGGGTGTCAAAAACCAGAGGCACTTAGGCTGATGCGGCAGGGACTTACGAGAAGAAAGGCGCTAATTGAAAGAACTCACCAATGAGATCATTAACTTTTAATGTTTGCGTTCTTTGAGTACCAAAAAGGGTGGAGTATCCCGCTATACATTACAACATACTTCCTTTGGTCTCAACCAGATAACCTAAGTCCGAACACGGCTGGGATCTATCGAGAATATGCCGGATGGTGGAGTGATCAAGTCTTTTCCCAAATTTCTTCAGAAATATCGATATGCACACAACTATACTACTTTCTAAAAAATTGTCGATCATAAATTTAACTTTAAAATTAAGCACAACCCCACTAGATTGAATAATTTATCAGAGCAAAAAGTTTGACAAGACATAGTTATAAGTAAGTGTTAAGCATCTTTACCTGTACTTAACCAGTTGATTTCGCTTTACACTTAGCCTTGGGACTATTTGGTATTGGTTGTGTTATGAAAAAATCGGGGACGATGAATTTATCCGTCAGGACATCCGTAGATTATTCTATGGGCGCTTCTCATTCTATGATCCCAGTGTTGATAAAATAAAAAGGTCAAACAGTTAGTCAAGAACAGGAAAAAGGAAAATCCAAAAAAAAAATTAGGGATAGTTTAGTGTACATATAAAAATGGTGAAAATGGACTTGCCGAAGCTATTGAATTCTTTGTTTCCCCTGAAGAACACTAGCAACTTTCGAGGTTTATTATTCCAAGGGGGATCGAGATTCTTAGTTTTCGTAAATGTTTACTTCATAACATTGCGTGAGGACACGGCAATACCTTAGTATGGGGAATTTTGGTATGTGCTTAATTACACATACATTTTTCCATTAAAAACGGACTTAAATGACTAAAAACGTACCAAGAATACATTGTATTTGTATGTTTTGCATTTGAATTGTGCAGGAAACGGATATTCAAAAAAGGACGAAAAACAAAGCCAAAATGACAAAACTAAGCACGGAATGGGAAAGACAAAGTCAAATCAAAGCCCTAATTCTCGCATAGGTGGTCGGGTATCAGAACCGGCACATTAGATGTCCTCTGAAAGATTAGCCATAGTGATTACTTGTGATATGATTAAGTTGATCGATCAATGATTAGTGATTGTATGTTAAAAGTGATGATTGTTTGTAGGATTAGGTGATATGTTGTATGATTGAGATTTGGCTTGGTTGAAATAAGTTAACTTAATGATGATAATGAAACTCAAGCAAAATGCAGTGAAGAAACTGAGCCAAAGCACAGCCTGAGATTTGATCAAAACGCAACCTTGAGATTTGGTCAAAACGCAACCAAATAAAAAATTGGGCAGAGTATCCCTTAGTCAAAACGCAACACTTGTCTTCAAAACGCAACCTGCAGTCAAAACGCAATGATCCAAAACGCAGTGACTCAAAACACAGTCTTTTTCTTCAAAACGCAATGCCTCAAAACGCAGTGACTCAAAACGCAATCTCATTTACTCAAAACTCAATTGCGCTCAAAACAAACAATGAAAATGTCTTCAAAACGTAATGATAGAGTAGACAAAACGCAACCACAAATCGTAGTTGACCACACCAAAACACAGTTGACCAGTCACTTGGGTTGACCAGTCAAAACGCAACCTGTACTTTTTGTATTTTTTTTTCTTGAATTATGGATCTGGTTTTGTTCTCTTTCACCAAAACGCAACCAAGATTAATATAAGCCCATATCAGTTTCTTATCATTTAAGCACCAAAAAAAATAACAGATTTGAACCAGAAAATAACAATAACAAAAGTATGAATGAACAGTAATGAACAGTGGATGAACAGTATTCGAACAACAAACAAATGATAAAAATGACAAGACCAACCGGACCATAAATCAAATCGACCCAAGAGTGTAACCATGGCTCTTGATACCAATTGAAGTATACATGATATCATAACACAAGCAAGGATGATGGGTTGGCTACTTAATCTTAGAGAGAGAAAGTGATATTTCTAGAGAGAGAAAGTGCAAGATAAAGTATTATCATAAAATGAACAACCAACCCCTTCCCATGGCTGGAAAGGGGTTTATATACATGTGTTTGTAAGCTCTATGGGCTTGGGTATGGGCTTACAAGTGGGCTAAAGGCCCGGCCCAATACTACTAGTCATACGCTTACTTTCTAACTACGAGCTTTGCTATACTAAACAATACACGGGGGTGACCGAGTCTTTTTCATAATCCTAACAAAACAATCAATTCCTCAAAAAATTTGGTGTAATGTTGTTGACACCTCCACCTACATTCTAAATAGGATTCTTATTAGACTTTTCCTCGGAAAAACTCCTTATGAGCTTTTCAAAGGTAGAAAGCCCAACTTAGAATACTTTAAAGTTTTTGGTTGTAAATGTTTCATTTTAAATACCAAAGACTACCTTACCAAATTCGACCCTAAATCGACCGAAGGTATTTTCTTAATATATTCCCCTAATAGTAAAGCTTATGTAGTTCTAAATAAAGAAACCATGAAAGTCAAAGAATCTCTCAAGTCTTGCTTTGTTTCTAGATACGACACCATGTGGAAAGATTAGAATCTATAAGAATCCTTCTTGCGTATGCTTGTGCTCATGACTTTAAACTCTTTCAAATGGATGTTAAAAGTGCTTTCCTAAATGGTTTTATAAATGAAGAAGTGTATGTAGCCCAACCTCTCAGATTTGTAGATTTTGAAAAACCTGATCATGTGTTCAAACTTAAAAACGCTCTCTACAGTCTCAAACAAGCACCCAAAGCTTGGTATGATCGACTCAAGGCCTTCCTCCTTGATCATTCATACACCATGGGCTTAGTAGATAACACTTTATTTACTAAGAAAAAGGATTCACATATCATCATTGTCCAAATCTATGTGGACGGCATCATCTTTGGATCAACTTGTCAAAACTTATGTGATGATTTTTCAAAAATCATGTTGATCCCTTGGCGACAGATGTTGGGTTCCTTTTTGAAATACTTTGTTTGATAACACACGAATATGATTTTTTGATTGTGTGTTCAATCTGATTTTGCAAAGTTTTGTTTTTTTTTGTCGAAACAAACTGGTTCTTTCTTGATTCAAAACAGGAAAAGAAATGGTATATGATGATTTTGGTTTTAACCAAACATGCTCTGATACCAAATGTTGGCCCCTAACAACAGGATCTATGATTTATGATATACCAAAAATATGAAATAAACTTTATTTCTATAAATTTTGTCATCATAAAACTGTTTACAACATTTTTTTGTCAATTTAATACATAACGCAAATACAAGGAAGGTGTTTTGTTTCGTATGAATCCAACAACATGTCCTTTCCCATTTAAAACTGCCTATTAACTATTTTTTTTGTAACTCAAACGAACTTTTGTAAACTGCTTTTAAACCTTTCCAGCAGATGGGATTAACCCAATGATTGGTTTGGGCCCAATACAGCTATAATTTGTACTTTTCAGGGTCAAAATATTAAAGGGATCTATATAAGTCGAGAGATTGAAAGCATTACAATACATCCTTCAAAATGCTAACTTTGGAGGATCGAGAATGACCATATCCCATGATTCATTTCTAGAAACATCATACTTCATAAAAGCAGCTGATGCTGATGACGAATCAACACCTGTGCATCAAAAAGCATTCATTCATTCATTAGACGTCTTTAAGAAAATAAGTTATTTTCATATCACAGCGTTAGACGCCACACCAGTAGCATCCAAAGTATGACAACGTGCAGCGTTTAGTGCTGCTCGTCGAACACTAAGTTTGCAAACTTAAAGGTCAAAGAACATGGCAAAATACCATAAGAAAGAGTTTGAATGCCTTGGAGGGCATACAAATTTCACTCACCACAGAGATAGACACCTTTCCCAACCACTATTAAATAGAAATATAGATATCAAAACTAATTTTTTTTTCATATGATTTGTACCATGTTTGTCGATCAGCATGCGAAACGGAAATACATGTATTCTACATTAGTTTGGTTCAATTAGCTCTATGACTTCAATGGGTCTGACCAACTCTATATACAAAAAGCAAATCAAACTAATATTTCGTATCAGAACTGCTGAAAGACCATAACATACCTATTGCCTGCACTAAAACTGTCCTTGAGCTGCTTTTTCGGCTCTTGAGCTTCCAAGCCAGCCAATACCTGAAATCATAAACCAACCATTTTTTTATCAGTTTCATGTATACCAGATAGATTACTTCAGATAGGGGTCATACAAATAAATACCTTGCTAATCATGAATGGAATGATTGTCCCGACGAAACGCAAAGTAACTCAAAATACATCTCTCAAATTCCTCCACCAATTTTATAAACAGCGAATCCGCCTGTGTCACGAAACCACATATTTCCGTGCAATTTGTGATGCACTCTGCTTATCCTAGTCCTGTCATCATGCCAACAAACACGTATATGAATCAAACTTCCATAAATGTTAGCACGACCGCGTTTCTAGCTAATGTTTCATAAGGATATAAAATTCACAGTGTACTTTGCGTTTATTATTATAGAAACAATCTCATATTCAAAATATTACTTTTTTAGCATATTTTCCACAACAAATATTTATTAAAAAGGTCAAAAAAGATTGTTGCTTCAGGCTCGCACAAAAGAGTTGACCATTGCATTGACCTAATGTGATGACCCGCCTTTTTATCCACCGCTACTTTATGCATGAACAGGCTCCTCCATTCAAACCGGGTTGGGTTGGTCAGCAACCTAATTCCACTTAAAGCTAAGGATATGGGTTTTGACCCTTTCCTCTTTTACAAAATAAAGCAATTTTCTAAACAGGTTAAAGCACGCAGACCCACTAACCCTCTTATGTGTCCTGATTATATTAATGATCCAAATAATATAAACAACAACGATTAATATAAAAACAACAATCAAAATTATACCGTGCCATTCCAAATGTAGGAACCATTAATATGAAGTTCCCAAAGCATATTAGGATTTTATCACTTTAAGTCCTTGGACTTGATAAAACTATGGCATAGTTAATGTGTCGAACTACGCCGTAGTTCTTCCTACGCAACTTTCCTTTTTTTAGCATATGATAGCTACGGCGTAGTCCCAACGAGTCAACTACGCCGTAGTTGTGACGTCAGCATAATCTTTTTCCAACAATGATTAACTATGGCGTAGCCAAAGGGAACAACTACGGCGTAGTTTCTTCTTGAATACGATTTTCTTGTCTTTAATGCCATTTTTCTACCTATTTTTCGTTTTGATGCCTTAATTCCCTGAACCTAAAATATGAACAAATTAAGTACTAGTTTCTTATAAAAATAATATAAAACAAGGCAATAAACGCTAGAATTTGATATATAAAAGTATTAAACATTTGATGTTATCAAATATCCCCCACTTGACTTCTACTTGCTCTCAAGTAGAACTTTTAAATAATTCTCAAAAAGATATCTCCCAAGTTAAACTCGGAAGATATGAATTTAAAAATTACCTAAGCTAGAAAATTATAAACCAAGCACCTCACGAAAAGAAAGATGAATCACACTCATACTCTCACTAATCTATTTGTTTCATTTTTGGTGATCACTCAACTGCTCAGTCATGGCGAGTATTCTATCATAAGTTTGGTAAGGATACTAATCTCCACCACTAGAGTCTAGACGCAACTGTTCAAAAAGGAAAATGAGTTGACACAACACACAGGCTAACAGGGTAAGTCATTCAATCTTTTACCAATATCAATACTCCAGAAAAAGTGACAAAATCACACATGCTCGTCCAAATCCATGAACGAGTCACTTATGATTGCTCAAATTCTTAACTCGAGTAAGCTAAAGGTTAGGATTACGAATGATTAAGGGTAGGAATAAACATGGGAAAACATTTATAATTGGTGTAAGTTGAGGGTCAAGAGTCAAGGGTTCTTTAAATTACACGAGTTAATGCGTATAATGTGTAATGTAATGCCTCATAATCTCCATAAACTAGGCAAGTAAGACGCATAAACTCAGCCTTCATTACGATGAACAAAAAATTTGTGCCATTTTTTAAAATTTTTGGGTAAAATCAGCACATAATCTAACCAAATATGCAACTTGGTGCGTATTTTCTTTTAATAGATCAGGTTTTAAATTTATAAATTGCGAATCATCTAAGCTCTATATAACACTAACGAACACTGTACCCAGTTGTGTGCAGTGTACTTTGGATAAGTCTGAGGTTGACCCAAAGAGCTATGTGTGGGGTTAGTAACTTGAGGAAATTTACTTTTAAACTAGAAAGCAATTTAAATTATCGCGATTGGGAGTGAGGAAATGAAAACTTAATTAAAATGGTCTAAGTACGATCGAAGGGAAGAAAGTGCTATCCTAGTTACTTCTTAATTAACATAATGATTTAATTTATTCTACTAGTTGAGAAAGGCTAGGATCGAATGGTCATTTTATCCTAACTTATAAACGCGGAGTCCTGGTCCATTTGACATGGTAAGCGAGTATCACATTTGACATCTAAATACCTATTAGTGGTATCTAATAAGTATTATCCCACACTTATGATCAAAGTATGACAACCAAATAGATATCCCAATAAAACAATAAAAAATTAATTCACAATGATAATAACAGTAACACATGGAATGGTTAGCGAAATATTATGTTCATACAATCAAAATCATGATCCATACTGAAAGTAATTAAGAACATAAACATTGATAATTGAACCGAACTTGACGAGCATTGTGTCTTTTCCTTGTATCGAACCAAACACCCTAGTTGGTGTCCCTTTTCTTTTGTTGGCCAGATCCTCAAAAAGGGACGAATGAGCACACAATCTAACCAAATATGCTCAAAATATCTCATTTCTATCTCCCTTCCCCTCAATTAAGATGTACAATTCCCCCATTGTACAAGTGGAAACCTAAATGGAAAGGAGAGATAGAAATGGAACGGGTTTATAAGCACTACCCGTTTACCAATATCAAAACGGAAATATCAAAACATCGATAACTGGTCAAGGCGAGAATACTACTATTATACTATATGACATAGAAGTTGATTTATATTTACGATAAGTTATAAACAAACTAATAAATAAACACTTGCTTGCATACTTTTTATTTTATTTTTTGTTTTTTTGATGCAAGACAAGGATACAATGAAATAGAAATTACAGACACATATATACATAAGCATCCCCCCACTTGAGATCAACTATCTTCTAAACTCGAATTTCTTCAAATACCCTCTATAATGACCTGCGACTTTCACTAGTGGAACCAAACTTAACCAGCAAGTCTCCGACTATGGACTTCAAGAAACTATAGGGTAGGCTAGGTGCAAGTTGTAACGAAACAAACATATATTAGGTTTAACACAAGGAATGGCTCAACAGGTTTAATAGGGGTATCTTGCACTAAAGATGAGTGCAACAAAGGGTTTAACAGGGATGTTGACTAATCAGTGTGAAAAGTCAATATACACAATACATAAATAGGCCATTTGGAGTTAATCCTAAGTTTTCCTTTTATTCTAGATGCATCGATTACACTAGTGTAATGCTCATTATGTTGGTCTTGAAAAGATATACCAAGCAAAGTTCTAAAGTCTACTACAGCCACCGGCACAGTCATTTTTGTTGAATTTATGTATAAGGGAAAATGGAAAGGCTTAGCCTCACACATGTAATTATAAAGGGTAAGTGTGCTCAATAAAGTCTTAACTAGTTAAGTAATGAAAAAAATGTCAAAATTTTAAAGATGAAACAATTTTCAAAAAAAAAAACTAGAAAAATAAAGGCAAGTATATAATCAAGTGGGTGTCTATTTCTAATCCTTCCCCCACTTAGGTCAAACTAAGCATATAATTTAAAAATAGGAAGGGTTAGAAATGGAATAGAAAACTCCCCTGGATTTGCTCGGTATGATGAAGAGATAGCATGCTCTAAGTCATGCTCCAAGTCTGCTTCCTCGAGCAACATCCACAATCACTAGCAACTCATCATGATCATTTGTTAAGCATCCAACTAGTCCGACTAGAAATGCTTCCTTGTACTACCCCACGTGTATCAACCTGTACTGCTGCAAGAAAGACTAATACCAAAGTATAATTCCGGATAAAAGCAACATAGCACAAAAATGAACAAAATAGATATACAAGAAATGAAATCAAACCTAACCTACTTTCGTAGGAATCACGGTTACATTTAGCATATGCAACAAGCCTTTTAAACCACTCGGTGGCCCGAGTGGACGAGTGAAGTCTAGTGAGGGTTTCTAAAGAACATACCCATAAATTTTATTTACTTATTAATACACTGTGTTTGGTAAAATTTCACAATCATTTTAAAAAAAATTTACTTCGAGAAGTAGAACTACGCGGCGTAGTCCAAAGTTGAACTACGGCCTGTAGTTATGGGAGTCCAAAAAACCCATTTAAAAAATATACGCAGCCAACTACGGCGTAGTCCCAAGATGAAAGAAACTACGACAAAGCCCATAATATCTACGTCGTAGTTGCATAACTATGCCGTAGTTGCTAAAACTAGCAACTAATTTACCTACATAATCATAAGTCCCAGATGATCACACCTTCCGTTATTGGCTGTAGTATCCTGTAAACGAAGTTAGAAACACACAAAACCAAACTAAATGCAAAAATGAAATGAAACAAAACGTAATTAAAAAGATAGGCATAAGGTGCCTCCCATGAAGCGCTTCCACCCTTATTTAGTAAGCAATAGGGTGATCATCCCCTTTAATTGAAATTAAGTGTAGGCGAAAGTATAAGTAAACACCATGAGATAATAGTATGATATGGGGTATAGGAATTATAAGTAAAAACTTATACCTTAGAGGAAGATGCCATTTTCCCCCCTTTAATTTCTTACCCGGTTTTGATTGAATGATTTTTGCAGATTGGCTTGGTCCTCTGTATAGTGGATGTCATATGTGATATGAAGGTCCTCATATTCGCCATTTGTCTTCATGATACAACGAAAGCACCTTTAATCTCTGTAAAAAAAATGACTTCACGGTCCATAAATAGCAAAATTAGGGCGCTCCGATTTTTCACAATATCCACTAGTAAGGGGTTAAACTCAGCCTTCACTTCGTCCAACCACTGATAATATTCCAGAGATCTCATCTCGGAATTCTTCCAAAGCTCATCGAAAATTGGTTTAGTACCCAGTGCTACATAATCTTTGTCAGGTGGTGTGGTGTGTATGGTTTGTGGGATCAAAGGTTGTATCACATCGTTTGTTACATCAGGAACATGTATAGAAATACTATCAATATTATTATCCGGTTCCTCTTCCCTTACAACCTTCACTTCATCTGGGAATGGAATTAGTGGCACATAAGGTTGCACCATAATGGTCTAGTTCAGTAAAGTAAGTACGTAGGATTTGTGAGTACTGCCACAACCTTCTACGTCTTTGACCGTAATACCCCAAATATTATCCATATTCCCTTCATCACAATCTTCCACCTCAGCTTCCTCTTGTTTCATCCCTCTAAGGTTTTTGGCTCCCATCTTGAAAAAGTCGTCAAAGACCTCTTCAAAGCTCAATTCTTTATCTTTAGGTTGAGGATTAGGTGTGTATGGCGATTGATCAAAAAAATTGGATGTAAAATTGTAAGAGTGGTCATTCAGTAGACTTTTTCCTTGGACCTTCCTTAGTTATGTATAATTCGTATTCTGCTATTGTCATGCTATTAATGTCCATTTCATCGCTCTTATTGAAGATACTAAACGTCACCACCGGTAATAATTGTTTGAGCAGAATAGAAACAAGAGGTGAAAAGTAGGTAAGGCCATGAAACTTTCTATCTCAAAATCCTCATGATAATACTAGATCAATTAAAAGTTCTACTCTTATCCCGGTAAAAAGAGTCAAAATCCACCCATTTATATTTTGGTGGACTTCTTTTGGATCGAATATTCCTCCTCAATCGTCTTTCCTTCTCTGCTTCATACTCCAAGTACTCATTCAGAGTCATGTTCTCTATATTAGGCTCTATTTCCCTGATTCCTAAAAACTCAAACACAGATAACTAGTAGATTATCTCTTAAAAGGAAAACAAAAAATACCATGAAAATTTGAAACAATACTGAAATGAAATGACAAATATAAACAAAACTTAAATTCAAAACCTATTTACATCCTTCTGCAGCGGCGCCAAAAACTTGGAATGCTTATAAGAATCTTTAAATTTAATTTTCAAGTTTTAAATTTACAAAACTCGACTACCTATGTCTACAACGCACTAACGGGCAGAGAACTATGATCGGGTGTAAGTGTAGGACTATAAATACTAGTCATTCCCCCAGAGCTAATGGGTGGTGTGATTAATCTGAGTTTAAAGTTGTTACTTTTAGAAATTGGTTTATGATGGATTAATTGCAAGGAAAATAAATAACAAGTAATTAAATTGTTTTTACTTAATCGAGAGAATTGGAATAGAGACAGGCAAACGTAAAAGGATAAACACATTAACTAGTTAAATACTCTAATCATTATTGTGATCTCAAGTGGCGGTGTTCTAATTCTTTATTTTATATGGTGGTGTCTAATATCATTAATCCCGAGTTTGTTTGTTTTGTAAACGCTAACCTATTACTTCCTAATATCACAAACCCTGCGCTGGTCACGAAGTACGAGCATCTAGTAGTAGACGATTGTCCAATCATCCTAAGTGTTTGCCTAATGCAACATCTCACTGTCCGACATTAAATACTGCTGTACGAAATATAAACCCGCACTTCTCAACTATCTATATCCAACTTTAGATGGTGATTATTTGTCAACCCCCATACAACCAGGAAGGAGGAAAATCCTTCACAATCAACCTACTAGTCTAGCATTCGGATGAGCACGTACTAACTAGCCTGCTAAGTACTAAACCAAACTCGTATACTATCAAAACGCGAGGATCTAACGACAAACAAATAAGATATCCATGTGAAAAAATGATCAGATAGTGAGATCAAAAATAAATAAACAAAAAGTAAAATTAATAATTAAATGCCGAAGAACAAATAATAAAGCATAATAAATATCCTACCCTCAACTCACAATTAAATTCTCAACCAAGAGATCAAAGAAATATTTGAAATCAAATTGATCATCAAAGTTGAAGTGTATGAATACAAATCATGCTAGATTAGTGCTCCCGATCCTCTAGTCGAATACCATAACAAACCCTGAAGGGTTTTCCCTATACCAAATATTCGAAACCATATGGTCTCTTTTTCTCCTCGTCGCTCGCACAATAAGAAAACCACCGAAAGAATCGAATGAATCAAATATGCACAATTCATTATATAAAAATAAACCTAAAATATGAACGAATCAAGTACCAGATTCTTATAAAAATAATATAAAACAAGACAATAAACCCGAGAATTTGATATATAAAAGTATTAACCATTTGATGTTATCAAGCATATATGTGTGTGAGTGTTTTTTTTGTGACGAAGAAGCCAAGAGAGAGAAAGTGCAAAGGAAGGAGGTGGGAGAGTTATGGTGGGATGAGCGGGAAAGTGGAACGGTGGAGAAGGTAAGAGGATAGGTGGTTTGGTATGGAGTTCTCGAGATTTGTGTACTTCTTTGCATGTTTTTTAAGAACAACCCGCTCTTAAGTAAAATTACATAATATATAGCAGTCCCTAATCCCCACACCAACCAACAACATTTTCACCATTCTAACTAAAAAGAAACATGTATGTTTTGGATTTACATTGTCCATATGCTACGATTAGCTTTTTTTCTTTCTTTCTCTTTTTTCTTCTTTTAGGTTTAGGGCCAAGTAATGGCTGAATTGATTGTTTGGGTCTTGGCATATTTTTCGTAAGAAAAGAAAATTACTTGAAAAGTTATATTACTGGTATAGACGTTATACCTACAAGTAGTCGTGTACAGAAAACCCAAAATCGAAACCGAAACTGAAACCAGAAAAAAACCCGAAATCGAAACGGATCAACACCGGATTTTAACCAAAACCGGTTCGGTTTGGCCCAAAGCCGCCGGTTTTAAACCGGTTTTAATAATTATTCGTTGAAACTGGTTCGGTTTTGTTTTTTCCGAACCAGTTTCCTAAACCGGTTTGAAACCGGTTTTTTCCGTTGTAATTTTTTGGCTGTTATGTTCTTGGGACTGCACCATATGTCCTTTTTTTATCATCTTTTGCACATTTTTTTTAGTTTTTAACCACCATTTTGCCATTGTATGCTTAGTATAAATAGGTATGTTGAGTTTGGTTTAGTCACAATACTCAAACACTCGAAAAACACTCTTGAAACAATCAAAACGCTCACTAATCGCTCACTAAATGGCAAATCAATTTACTTCAACTTCCGCTGGTGTTGGTCCTACAAATACATCAACGATTGTTCAAGTTTTAGAAACAACCCGAAATCCTAACGTTTGGTGTAATTTCAACCTCGTGAAGTTGTCAGATGGGACAATTAAGGCTCATTGTAAGCATTGAGGTAAATTTTTGAAACATGAATTCAAATCGACGTTGAAGATGCATACCGATAGGTATTGCAAAGGACTCAAATCCGTTCCAGAAGTGAGTCGATCATCTATTTCACGAGAGGGGGGTATTTTTGCATACGAGGCGGATCGGCATCGACACCAATTTGCAAGCTTTGTGATTTTAGAAGGTTTGCCGTTCAACCACTTCGACAACCCTCTTAGACGCAATTGTATTAAAATATGGAAAAAGGCTAAAATATAACTACTACAAGGTTTTAAAATTTTAAATGCAAGTATAAAATTAACAACCGATGTTTGGTCGGCTCCTCATGGTTTGCCCGATTCGTACCTTTGTGTTACCACGCATTGAGATGATCCCGTAACTTGGCAAATGATGAAGCGTACGATTGCTTTTGAAAACTTTGAGTATCCTCACACGGGTCAAAATTTATTTCATATGTTACGAGACGTAATAAAAGAATTTGACTTACAAGAATTTTTTTTTTTCAATCTCATTTGATAATGCTACTAATAATATAAATGTCGTCAATAAACTAATACTAGAATACCAACCACCTTTGAACGACATTTCTTTATCATAGTTGATGTGTTGCACACATCATAAACTTGGTTGTGCAAGACGGACTAGCGGTACCCGAAATAAGTATGATAAAAACCGCTTTTAAAAAAAGGTTACAAGATATATTTTGTTCGGGTAAAGCTAGATATAAACATTATATGAGATTGCATAAGGAGACGGATTTCATTTTTTAACCCTTAATTGGGACGTTCCTATAAGATGGAATTCTACTTATAAAATATTTTTATGTGGTTTACGCCAAAAAAATACTTTACAGGTTTTTCATGATGAACTTGCCAAATCGCGTTTGTGTGCATCATTTTCGGCCCAAAATTTATTTACTATTCAATAAATAACCGAATTACTCGAAGTTTTAAAAAACGCAAAAAATTTATTATTGGGTGTTTATTATTCCACGAGTCATTTGGTACTCAACCAAATTTATATGATGCGTTCAAAATTAGGCGAATACGAATTAAATGGTCAACTATATGAAAATATGGTTGAACCTGTTGGTAGAAATATTATGATATTTAATCTATACATTCTCTTCATGTTTTGGTGATGACAAACATGTAACTTATAACACATAACGTAAAGTGCTCAAGTTACTTGTAATCATAAATCATCAATGCATTCATACGTCAACATCTCTCGACGTCTCAAGTCTGCTTCAACAACAAATATAAGTTTGCACCCGACATAAATCACTAAAGGTATGAACAAACAAACTTTAAATTTGTTGGATGATCAAAGAAATAATTTTTGTCCCAAATTTTACATTTTTATAAATGTAACAAAAGATTTTTACAAAAATAATTAGACAAAGTATTTTTGTAAATATAAAAAATATTTTAATTCAAAATAAATATTTGAATTCAAATTTTCACCCTAAAAACGGAAAAATCTGCCTTAGATCCACAGAAAAGGACAAAATCGGAGCGTCTGAAAAATGGGCGGCACCCTTAGCTCATAAGGGCGGCCCCCTTAGTGGTAAGGGGGCCGACATAGAAGCTAAGGGGTCCGGTAAAAAGAAGAATAAAAACAAATTATTATTTTTTTTATAAATAATGGACTGTTCCCACATATTTTCTCACATCTTTGCACACATTTTTTCTCAGATCTAACTCTTCTTCCAAACCTTTTTCTTTGATCACTTAACTTGTTATAAGTTTGTTTAAATGTGATCCAATCATCTATTCCTCCAAGTGTAAGAGAAGAACTCTCGATATCGTCAAGATACGAAGTTATGTAGTTTAGTTAGTGTATTAGTGACATGTCTTACATTCACAATGCATAGATCGAGTCCATGTATTCCAAAGTGTGTGGTAGTGATCGTAGAGAGAATAGATAGATCGGGGTGATCGTGTTAGTGTTTAGGTGAAGTGAAGTGTTGATAGTATGGTTAGTATTTTAGTCCTCACAATACAAAGTGTGTGGTAGATTGGTCCTAGCTAAGATTAGAACTCGACATTTATCTTAGTGTCGGAAAACATTATAAGCGACGTTGTGTGGTTTGTTATGTTAGGCCATAAACATAACGGGTTTGGTTGTACCCGAAGAAGAACTCGACATCTAGCTTAGTGTCAGAAAATTATGTAAGCAACGTTGTGTGGTTTTCTCCGTCGAGAAGGGAGCTTGTTGACTAGTGAAGTAACTCTCGAGTTGGGTGCTCGAGGAGCGGAGTAGGGCGAAAAGGAGCTTCATGACCGAACCACTATAAATCATCGTGTCCGGTTTGCACTTTCTTTTACCTTTTGCTATCTTTATTTACCTTATCGCCTTACATTTATATAAGCATTAGATCTATATGTGTGTTGATTGTTGCTTATATTGTTTGGATGATGATTGTGTTATGGATAGAAGTTAGTATTGTGATTATGTTTATATTGTTGTGACATGTTCTAATGAATATAGATGTATTATTCACACTTCTCATATTGCGTTCAACTTGATCGATAATTTGATACAAAACTTTTTAAATTTTTAAATAGAAACGTATTCACCCCCCTCTACGATTTCCACAGATTCCATTAAAGAAAAACTTAGAAAATATTTTAAAGAAATTCCACCGGTAATTACACGTGTTGCCGCATTGAACCCATGCTTTAACATTAGCGGGGTGGAACTACTTATCGAGAAGATTTCTATTGATTTGGATTTGCATCACGAAAACGTTTACTTTGCAAGAGATGCAAAAAAATTATTTTAACAAATGTTTAACATATTTATTTGAAGTTTATTTTAATAAATATGGTTCAACAAGTTCAGTTTCTTCATCATTTTCGAATAATACTACCATGGATCTGATGCTTGGCTTATATCATAGGTTAAAACAAAGTAAATTGCTTTTGTTTAACACATATATTTTGAAGTTTATTTTAATAAATATGGTACAACATGTACTGTTTCTTCATCATTTGGCGAATAATACTACCATGGATATGTTTGCTTCTGCTTATATTCATAGGTTAATAACAGATTAGATAGTTTTCTAAACGGGACTAGGTAGTGTACCCAATATCGACTAATGGCATTTGGGTAGTATATTATTTGGAATCGGAATTTTTTTTTTTAAACATTTATACGACTCGAATATTTCAAAAAATTTGATTTTGGCTTGGTGGAAAGGATGGAAATCTTAATTTCCCGTTCTAGCCGCCATGACCCGAGATTTACTAAGCGTACTTTGCTTCTAGCGTAGCTTAAATTCAAAGATGTTTTCTATTAGCTGGAAGGGGATCTATCGATTACGTAAGGAAACAAGATTGCTGATTTCCGACATCTTTGGAATTTGTATTTTTCTTGAAGGATCACTTTTTTAACGCAGCCGACCGTATACAACAATTTTCAAGCCTTTGAGTCGAACTAGGAGTCGTGAAGAACAAATTACACATGTCGAGGTGGGAAACGGGTTTTGCAATTCGACTTTCTGATTGAAGATAATTCGCCTAAGATTGATGAGCTGCTAATAGCGAAAGGTTTGGTCCTTTCGAAGCCGATAGGATGAAGAACTCACTCTCCCATATGATCGCGCTCTCAATTTTTTAAATCTTTCCATGAAAGAAATTGCTAAATGTATTAAGCTTTGGTTTCAAAGTACTTTATGTTTGATGTATTATGAGTTTATTAAATAAAAGTTGAAGTTTAGTGAGTTTATTTTGTCTAAAACGCGAACGTTCAAAAAAATAAAACGAAAACCCGAACCATGACAGCTGGCCTGCTACTATAACAGAACCAAAAAAACGAAAAAACCGGTTTGTAACCCGATTTTCCAACCCGAACCGGTTACAAACCGACCCAACCGGTTACCACCGGTTCTATGAACCAAATGCCCCCCTTAGTTACCTCTAGAGGCGGCAAAACAGGCAGGCCGGGCAGGCACGGGCACCGGGCTAAATGGGCACGGGCTAAAATGGGCGCGGGCTAAAACGGGTGCGGGCTAAAACGGGCGAGGGCTAAAACGGGCGCGGGCCAAAACGGGCACATGCTAAAACGGGCACTCATGGAATAAATTGGCTACCTGACATTTTTGTACGTTTACGGACATTTTCTTACGTTTTCACACTTTTTTAACGTATTCGCATGTTTTTTACGTTTTCGTCCGTATTTTTACGTTTTCGCCTGTTTTTTTACGTTTTCGTCCGTTTTCTTACGTTTCCGTCCGTTTTCTTACGTTTTCGTTCATTTTCTTACTTTTTCATCCGTTTTCTTACGTTTTCGTCCGTTGTTTTACGTTTTCGTCCGTTTTTCTACGTTTTTGTCTATTTTTTACGATTTCGTCTGGTTTTTTATGTTTTCGTCCGCTATTTTACGTTTTCGTCCGTTTTTTTACGTTTTTGCCAGTTTTTTAACGTTTTCGCCCATTTTCGTCCGTTTTCATCCGTTGTCTTACGTTTTCGTCCGTTGTCTTACGTTTTCGTCCGTTTTTTTACGCTTTCGTCCGTTTTTTACGATATCGTCTGATTTTTATGTTTTCGTCCGTATTTTTACTTTTTCGTCCGTATTTTTACGTATTCGACCGTTTTTTACGTATTTGTCCGTTTTTACGTTTTCGTCTGTTTTTTACGATTTCTTCTGGTTATTTATGTTTTCTTACGTTTTCGTTCGTTTTTTACGTATTCATCCGTTTTTTACGTTTTCGTCCGGTTTTTTACGTTTTCGTCTGTTTCTTTCGTTTTCGCCCGTTTCTTTCGTTTACGTACGTTTTTATGTTTTCGTCCGTTTTTACGTTTTCGTACGTTTTTTTACGTTTTCGTACGTTTTTTACGTTTTCGTTTGTTTTTTACGTTTTCGTACGTTTTTTTACGTTTTAGTATGTTTTTTTACGTTTTAGTAGAAAAAGAAATGTGCGGAAACAGACGAAAACAAAACGAAACCGTAAAAAAAAGACGAAATCGTAAAAAAACGTACGAAAGCGTAAAAAACGGACGAAGGCGTAAAAAACGGACGAAAACGTAAAAAAACTAGACGAAAACATAAGAAACCGTGCGGAAAAAAAACGAGCGAAAACGTAAAAAGCAGACTAAAATGTAAAAAAAACAGAGGAAATCGTAAAAAACGGACATAATCGTGAAAAAGCGAACGAAAAACGTAAAAAACAGACAAAAACGTACTGTAAGAAACCGGACGAAAAAGTAAAAAAAGGGCGAAAACGTAAAAAATGGCTAAAACGTAAAAAACGTGCGAAAATGTAAAACGACGAAAACGTAAAAAAACAGTCGAAATCGTAAGAAACCAAACGAAATTGTAAAAAACCAGACGAAATCGTAAAAAAAGGAACGAAAACGGAAAAAAGCGTACGAAAACGTAAAAAAACGAGCGAAAACGTAAAAAAACAGACGAAAGCGTAAGAAACCGGACGAAAACGTAAAAAAAACGGGTGAAAACGTCAAAGAACAAGAGAAAACGTATAAAAACAGACGAAAGAGTAAAAAAACAGACGAAAACGTAAAAAACCAGACGAAATCGTAAAAAAACGTATGAAAACGTAAAAAACGTGCGAAAAAGTAAAAAAAAGTGCGAAAACGTAAAAAACGGGCGAAAACGTAAAAAAACAGACGAAAACGTAAAAAAACGAGCGAAAACGAAAAAAAACAGACGAAAACGTAAAAAACCGGACGAAAAAGTAAAAAAAAACGGGTGAAAACGTCAAAGAACAGGAGAAAACGTATAAAAACAGACGAAAGAGTAAAAAAACAGACGAAAACGTAAAAAACCAGACGAAATCGTAAAAAAACGTATGAAAACGTAAAAAGCGTGCGAAAACGTAAAAAAAAGTGCGAAAACGTAAAAAAACAGACGCTAACGTAAAAAAGTAGAGGAAACGTTCGAAAACGTGCAAAAACGCGAAAAAACAAGACAAAAAAGAAAAAGAATAATAAAGCATACAAGAAAGAAAGAAAAAGAAATGGGACAAAAAAAGTTTGGCCATTTGGGCAAAATTCGCCCTCTTATTTATCATTTTCGCCCATTTAACCCATTCATATTTCTCTTTCCGCCCATAAGAGCCCATAACAAAATAAGGGGGGTCAAAAAACGCCCATAACTTTTTAAAAAATGTTAAAAAACGCCCATAAGTTGCTATTTGAACAACTTTTGCCACCTCTAGTTACCTCTTTGGTTTTCTAAGGCAACCAAGCAGATGTGGTTCTCACAGCCAACATATGTATATCTTACATTTCTTCCCAAATACATGTTATCGAGAGATACATGTGATCGGTGCATTTTACAAGCACCTTAATATAGTTTAATTGCTTAATTATGTATTGGTATTATCCTTTATATACGTTAATTTGAAGTATTTTGTGATTATGTAGGTTATGCGCAAAAAGAAGTTAGGATGGTGATATTACAAGATGAAAATGAAGAAATGAAATATTTGTATGTTGTTGCATTATTTTGGTCGTAACTTCTTTGTCCGAACTTCGTTTTAGTTGATTAAAAAGGCCAATGAAAGAGGAAAAGGAGACCTTTACATTTAGCAAATGAGTTGCTTGAAAATATTAAGTTTATTGATGTTCGTTTCTGTTGAATAATCCAGTTCGTGGCAATGACAAGAAAAAGGTTAACCTACAAGCTTGGAACTGGACTTGCATGGCAAAACACACTTAATATAAAGTTGGGCTGGATACAAAGAAAATAAGAAAACCCGTGCTTAGTACGTATTTTTATTGGGTCGGAGATGGTAAAGAAGGGGGACATTTTGCAAAAACATTCGGCCGTCACATTTTATAATCGAATACTACAAGTATTTATGCAGAATATATATTAATTGTTGTTCTTGGCGAGCGTGCGTATATTATAAACAAAGTTACAGTCTTTTTGTTCCTCTTTTGACTTCTACAATCACAACAGAATTCACAAGTATGAAGCTGCTCGACGTAATGAAGATGATGTTCACTAACGCGATGCTCGGCTAAACATCCCGTGAACTCAATCGGGATAAGAGTGATTTAATCTTTTGCATTTTTATTGATTTACTTGTTTGGACGATTTTAGAGTTGTGAATACTTTGACGTTGATTTGATCTTAATGCATACATTCTGTTTTCTATCATTGTGTAATAAAATTAATTTGATGCGGAGCCATGCCTTGTGAATGCGGCGCCCGGGAACCACCTTGGACAACGAAATCTTTTAGAAGCGATGTAGAAATTTTTGTAGGAATCACCTTAGAAATTATTTGGGAACCACCTTGGGAAAAAAAAATTAAAAACACTTTACTTTTAGTATAAAATATTTTTAGCCCAAACCCCAATAACAAAAAAAATTAGCCCATTTAATCAATAGTAATTAACTTAAACTAAAAAAAAAAGCCCAAAACTAAAAGATAGAAAATTAACGGTTGTGGAGGACAGAGTAAATCAGCAATTCGGCAGTCGATACCTCTGTTGTGTTGTG